>WOGZ01000124.1:0-92172 GCA_009733775.1 Alectoria sarmentosa
TCCATCATGACACGTGTCTCCCGCTATGACCACTGTTCTAGCACATTCCATGTGGGGGCCATGGGTCATGGCCACTGATCCCTGACTGCCTATGCGACTCACTAACCCACAGTCCCACTATAGCGAATAAAGAATCTATTCCACACCCAAGAGAGAACCATCTGTGACGAAAAGATCGCGACATTGCACTGGGAGAATTTTCCACCACACCTCATGACCCACAACGATTTGACCAAGACCGGTCGGAATACAAAATAGCCTCCAAAATTGTATTCAGCGATTTAGTAGGGGCTCTCGCTCTTCAAAAGTACACTGAAGGCCCAATTATCCTATTAAAAGACGTTCCCTTGGGCGCACTACAAATCGGCAACTGTAGCAGCCCGGGAAAGTCTCGACATGATTGTGGGTGCTTGACTTCACGATACTGCCACTTTCTACACCGACTGCGACCGCTATCATTTTCCCCCAATAGAACGGTCCGTAGACACACCGGTAAAACAACAAAGGTCAACGTGCGCATTGGAGCTTTGGTCAGGAATAGGTGAAAGACGAGGCTGTTGGCAAGCTCAAAGGGCTGGAGGGTCCTCGGAGGGTTATGACCACCTAAAAGACTCGCCAGGAGCCATAATGGTATGATATGTCTGCGATACCGCCGGGCAACGAAACTACCTGAGGGAACCAGGGTGTGCCGAGCTCAGATGAGCAGGCAGTAAGAACGGCTTAAAGTACTCCCTCCTGCATTTAACAAGTGCTGGCTGGAAAGAGTCGAGGAAGGCGGTGTGGTATCACATTTTGATTATTCTCTTGTTAAGATGTCAGACTCTCGCACTCAAGCAGCCGTCACATCGACAAATACTTAAATCGCTTGTTATGATGATTAGAATCAAGATAATGTGTCTGATAGTCTGAACATCTCATCGGCCGTTAAGAAAGCTCGACGAGGTCATGTGGTATGCAATTTAGAAGCCTGACGGGTATAAGCGACGGTGATGTAACTCTGCGAGAGCTGTGGGTAAGGATGATTATTTCATCGTTGACAGCAGCACCAAGGGGGGGTAGCAAAAGAGGTAGCAAAGGGGTCTAGGAAGTTGCAGAAGAAGAAGAAGATGTCCATCCCACGCTCGAGACGTTTGGTAAGGTACTAGTACGTTTTAATGGGAATTCGCACTTAAGATGAGTGATACGACACCATGTTTCGATGTAATCCCCATGGATAATCTCTTCATCTACAGACAAGAAAGTCCACTACTAATGCGTCACAGATGCGAAGGCTCTGTAGAAGATGCAACCGGGGCTGGCATTCAATCCAATCGGGGTTCCCTGAGACAAGAACGCTGTGAGCGGCAGAATTAGATGGTCAAGGACACGTGCTGTCGGGAACATGTTCTCTGTGCGTGTTATTGTCATCACGCTCCGCCAAGCCACCCTCAACGTGTTTGTTTCCGTTGCCATTGGTGCCGTTTACTGAAGCCCCGCCTTCCTTGTCCTTCAGTATGATGTGATAGACCAGCGTCCCGACCTGGTGCTCGAGCTTCACAAGACTTGCCACCATTGGCTCCACGCGTCTTTGAATGTCTCGGACGTAAGATTTATGCTGGAAGGGGACTCTGCAACCGCAGCCGTGTTTTCCACAGCGCTCAAGGCCAAGGTCTGGCAACATCGTCAGCAACAATGACAAGTGTACTATCTGATTGACCTACGTTGGTCGGGAGGTTGGCCCTTGATTTTGTATCCATCGTCCGCAGATGCAATCCTCTTGATTTTCGAATCGCCCGTAGCGGCGGCACCAGACTAGATCATGATTTTGGAGTCAGTCTTGCTTGTTTCGGGGGGGTGTAGTGAGCGCGGGAAGATGTTCTGGAGAGTGAATATTCCCTGAGACCTGTCTCAAGGCTCACAATCAGGTTCGGAAGAGGAAAAATGAACCCCGAAAATGATTACCTGGTCCGTCCCACCCGATCCACTGGTCCTCATAAGCGAGGATGTCCTGATGCATCTTAAACTCCTGTGTCTTTGGGTCCTTGGATTCTGGAGTATTCATGGTTACCTTGGGATTTTGTTCCGACGTAGACTCCATGCTCCTTCCACGGTTCACGGCCGGCGCATTTGCCTCTATATCCTCACGTTTGTCTTGCCCGAGGAGCAGGGTGGGAGCCTCTCCGCCATACTTTGTCCGGTCACAAACACGTGAGGTCAGAAGGCGTCGTAGATTCTGTCGATGGTCGCTAAGAGATTTGGAGGGTTGTACGAAAATTAAGGTAACCGAATTGGCTAGGGACGCAAAACGATCGGGTGGCTCCTGGATTCATCGCCGATCAGCAGAGGCTGTTCTTGTTCCCACTTCCAGCTCTTCTTATTGTTGGACTTTGATGCAGCACTACCCCTTAGGTGGCAGATGTCATATGTGTGTCAAGGCACTAGCGTCTCTTTGCTAGCATATAAGCAGCCTTCACATCACTCATAGCTAGACAATCAATCCTCATACCATAACCAACAACTATTGTTGTTATTATAATTATATGTACTCTTTTGCGGAGAATGTCCGACTCGGTCTTGGGTTGCCCGACTTTAGACTAGCTGAGCGATGGCGTGTTAGACTAATAGTACTGTACCTAGCAGATTTCATCCCACTGAGGTATTTAATTAAGTACATTACCTTACCTTACCTTAGCTTGCTTCATTCTAGAGTTTATCACCTACACCCGCGTCTCTCGCTGCGAGGGAAGAGTAGGAAGAGCCGTACAGAAGAGCAAGCATTGATACTTCGCAAATCAATACCATATATGCACCACGTCTGTCTGGTCTCGAAACTCGAGACTCTTTCTTCTGGTCTTCTGGTCTTCTGTCTGGAAATGGGGAACTGGAGTCAAATACTCCGTCACCCGACATGGAGACCCTGCACCTAGCCTCCGGGCTATTAGCGAGTACCTTGACAAGGTGAATCAAAGGCATCACGCCACTCTTACCTGAGTGTTTATTAGATCCATATCGCCGGAGCTGCCAGACAGGTCGAGAACGAGATCGCGACTCCCCTCTTCAACACCCCCGAATTTTTGCCATTCAGAAAGCTTTGACGAGCCCGAGCCAACAAATGCGATAGTCAGCTTCTACCCCTTTCTTGTAATCACAACAACGAGCTTCTGTTTTTGTAGACCGAATCATTGACATCCTAACTCCACAATACCTCGCCATGGGTATGGCTCTCACAGAGGCCGACATGGCCAATCCACCGCCCGTTTCTTCTCGTATCCCTGAGGAATCGCTCAACTTTGCAGCTCACCTTGCTACTCCTCCCTTAGACAAAGCCACTGCAAAAGCCCTGCTGCATTTCAGGCGCGCCGCCAATTACATTGCTGCAGGTACGGCGCTGGAATGTCTACGACTGCCAGACCACTTTGAGCTTACCAAACTGCGCAGCGATGATTTTTCTCGGGAACAACGTTCTCATAGAGCATGACTTGACCTTCGAAGACGTTAAGCCGCGCTTACTCGGTAAACATTTCCCTAGATGCTTTCGGAGGGAATTGAGTGATTTTGTTCAGGCCATTGGGGGACGTGTCCAGGCTTGACCCTGACGTATGCCCATCTCAACCTTCCCATCCGAAACCATGACATGGATATGATTTTCTGCGTTGGACCGGGTCATGGTGCTCCTGCCATACTAGCTTCCCTTTGGCTCGAAGACTCTCTGGGCAAATTTTACCTAAAGTATTCTCGAGACCGGGTGCTATCTCTAGGGACGGCGAGGCTGAAACGGGTCCTACTGCAACGTATAACCCATTTCCTGATGCTCATCGACCGCACCCTTATTGATCATTACTGCAGCGCTTGGCATGCCTACAAATACATAGATCCTAGGGAGTCGGGGGCCGTGCTTCCGATTGTCCACGCAAATGGTTTCAAGATCAGCGAGCGCACAATACATGGTTGTATGGACAACAAAGAGTTGGCTTGTTTGTTCACCGGCTATGGCTATAAGCCACGATTCGTGCAAGACCTGAATGATATTGGCGCAGATATGAGTGTGTCCATGGAGTGGGCGCTGCGTGAAATTAAAGACAGAGCGCTGCTGGCAGCGGCCATCCAATCTTCAAGCCCCAATGGCCAGTGCTCGTCTTAAGGACGCCAAAAGGTTGGGGAGGGCCGAAAATGGTGCATGGAGAGTTTGTAGAAGGCTCTTTCCGCTCCCACCAGGTGCCGCTACCAGCTGCGAAAACAGAACTAGAGGAGCTTCAAGCATTGCAAACGTGACTTAGATCCTAAAACGTATCAGAGCTTCTCAACGCAAGCGGTGGAATTACGAATACTATTGAGGAAATTATTCCTGTTGACGACAAAGAGAAACTCGGCCAGAATCCGCAGAATTATGATGCCCACGAAAAATTGCATCTTCCGGACTGGGTTCCATTAGCTGTCATGAAAGGGTCTCAACAAAGCTGTCTCAAGACTGCTGGAGAATTTCTTGATAGAGTCTTGGTGGACAACCCTCACACCATGCGTATCTTTAGTCCTGATGAACTTGTGAGCAATAAACTCGACGCTGTCTTCCGTCATACCAGCCGAAATTTTCAGTGGGATCAGTACTCAAACGGCAAGGGTGGACGTGTCATTGAGATACTCTCTGAGCACACATGTCAAGGTGAGAGTGTTGCCTGCGCTGCCCCTTCGAGGGAGACGAAAAACGACTAAGGACGGAGTAGGTTTCCTTCAGGGCTATACTTTGACTGGTTGCACAGGCGTCTTTCCAACCTGTGAAAGCTTTCTTGGAATCGTACATACGATGATGACTCAATACAGCAAATTCAACGAGATGTCCAAAGAAGTCAGGTGGAGGAAAGACATCAGTAGATTCAACTACATCGAAACCAGCACGTGGGCTCGCTAAGAACATAACGGATTTTCTCATCAGAATCCGTCATTCATCGGCGCAGTTTTAAATCTCAAACCCAACGCTGCACGGGTTTATCTCCCTCCAAACCCAAATACAGTTTTGTCGACGTTTGCGCATTGCCTTCGCTCCAAAAACTACATCAATCTTATTGGGATCGGCTCTGATCTAATGTTCGAAGTACTCGCAGCTGCCGCGTACTTGGATCCTTTGGCCCCGTCTCCGCGAATGCGCATTGTCAACGTCACAGATCTGATGATACTGGGACTTGAGGGCTCCCACCCTCATTCCTTGAGCCTCGATGAATTTGACGCACTTTTCACTCCGGATAGAAACATACATTTCAATTACTGCGGACATGCCAACGAGCTACAAGGCCTTCTCTTCGGCCGCCCAAAACTCGACCGTATCACAATTGAAAGCTATCGTGAGGAAGGATCGACGACGACGCCCTTTGATATGATAATTCACAGTCGATGTAGTAGATATGATATTGCACAGATGGCCATCAAAGGTGGGGCGAAGCATAACAAGGAAATCCAACTCAAGATGCAGGAGCTGCTTGAGCAAATTCGGCAGGACATGGCTGAAGCCCAAGAGTACATCCTTGCATCCGGAAAAGGTTTCTTGTCTCATTGCAAAGTTACGTTGCGGACCACAATCAACACAATGCGCAGATCCCGAGGGCACATATGACTCGCCGGTCTTTGGAGAGAAATTGACAAACGGTTTTCATTAGAGGCGAGAGGCACGGCACCGAGGGGCTTGAAAAAGGCGACGTGTATGCCGCACCCTCGATCAGAAATGTCTGTCTCTCTCTGAGCCTCCAACAAAACACATCGAGACCGACCGATCGATCCTGTCGGCCGATCAAAAGCAGTATCACCTCAGGGGAAAAAAAAGGTCCATCGATTTTAGTCCACAGCTCGCGCTATCTATATAATCTTTCATTTGTCGCACACGCTCCCTCTTTTCGACGAGATGTAAAACAAACTATCTATCATCACTTTGTTCTCTTTCGTGAGCCCTCTGACCATCTTCAGGTACACTTTGTAATGAAAATTTTCATTCGTGACGCTTTTAATCTCAGTTGCTCTTCCGTTCCGATACCGTAATAATCCTATTTGAAAAAACCTCACCCAACAACAACAACAACCAAGCAGAAGAAGAAGAAGAAGAAGAAGAGTAAACCAAGAAGGACCGAATCTGACAAAATTCACGAGGAGGATTGACCTTGGCCCCGTGACGCTCGCTTGTATCTGTCCGCCCACCCCACATGGATCATGTGCTTGTAGTTTTCATACTCGTACCGACACAGCCCGGCCGGCCCTTCCAATCTGACTTGTTGGGACCCCCGCGTGCTTTGTCCGACTTTTTCTTGTTGGCCGGTCTGCTCCGTGGCGACATGCCGATCTCTCCTCGCGACCGGTTCGGCGCCATCACCACTATGACTAGAGCACAGGCTCGTCCGATACGGCTCGGGGTGCTCCGTCTGCTCCGGCGCGAGCGCTGCGCCGGGGTGGTCCTCGCTCCGCTCACGAGCCACCCGGTCCCCGGTCGTCTCTTCGAGGCCGTCGATGCTTGACTGAGGAGACGGAAATGGGCTTCGGAGAGTAAGACGGCGTGCAAAAAAACCCCCCCGGCGGAATTGTGGGGGGGGGGGGGGGGGGGCTTACGGGGAAGGTGGTGCGTCTGATGATGATACTGATGATGGCGAAGACGTGTCAGGGGTGAGGTTGGGTCGAGGTGGTGGTGAGGGTGGATGGTGGGCTGTCAGAGCTGACACCAGCGGTTGTTCAAATGCCATAGCTTTCTATAATTCGGTATCGAAGCTTCTCTATCCTCTTCTTGTTCATCGATGCCTGCCTGATGGGGGTTTGTCTTATAGCGTGGGTGCGAGGGCTGCCCTCAGGTAGGGTACCACACAGCGCACAGGATTGACTGGGGCAACACCATAGCCACGCCACGGTAGTCTTGACTTCCCCCCCTTCTGATTTTTGTGTCACTGGACGGACCGAGTCTGCATCAATACGGCCCCCGTCGGACGGTGTAACAATCGTCCCCATGGAAGCGAGGATACGAGGGGGATCAAGGTGACCAAGCAGCCTGCAGACCATAAGTGCCGCTAGTCCATTGTTTGCCGTCAGCGATGGCGAGGGCGGTGAGTGATGAAAGCTCTCAAGCCATGCGGCCGTGTCTGTGCATCCACTCAGATGGCAAAGAATCGCTACGTCACGTGAGTGTCACACCACCATCACCCGCTTCACAATGCCCCCGGACGCCTGCCTAGGCCGAGCAAGATGGAAAAGTCCAACCCTTCTCACGGTTCCAGGGTCTCACGACGTCCTTGTGACTAGATGGTTGGTCACCACCATGCAATGGCCAGACATACTGACTGACTCTCCGATGCAGACCAGGACCATGATCAATGGCGACTGGCGTGACGTCTGGAATGATTTGGTTGCTCTCGGGGTCCGCCGGTAAGTTAAGGGGATGTACAGTACGGTATAGGGTACTTGAGGGATCAGGGCAAAGTAAGCTAAGAGTTGACTCGCGGAAGCGGCCGGTGGACCCCTGTTGGGCGCATGCATGTTTTCCACTACGGGCGCTACTTCTCTAGCCCTGAACTAGTTGTCTGTGGGCACCGAAAGTCCCGGGCGCGCCAAGAAAAGGGTCCAGACGTCGGAGGACGTTCCGTCTTATATCGACGGGTTGCCTGGATAATGTGTTTAGAACTGCAGTGTGACGAAGTATGTACCTACCTAGCCGAAGCCCAGCTCAGGCCCGTGCCCCTTCATTCAACCCAAAATGTGCCCTCATGTACAATTGAAGCGTTACCAGGAAACAATTCTAGGGCCTTCGATGATGAAGCTGCCCTCCGAAAGTAGGAGACATGTGGGGGAAGAAGAACATCATTCGTGTGGATAGAAGAGGACTTATGAATTCTATGAAGCCTGCTGCAAAGTTATAACCCCTCCACCAAGCTATGCTACATCTGGCTAGCAGCGAATCCCTTCAAGTCACATCTTTCACATGCAAATGTAGGGTCAGGGCTAATACTAGCGCTGTGCAAAGACACTGTACCTGACGAGGGACCGCTTGAGGGACTATGCTCCTTGTCAGACCTAAACAAGGTTTTTAGATTCAGCCTATGTATTTTTAGGGTTTTTTAAAACGCTTCATGCCCGCCTATTATCTATCACCTAAGGTACTTTATTAGCTTACAAGCGTCGATTGAATCGGCTGATATGGAATGTCAGGTGTTCCTCACACCACCTTCACTTCTCTCCCTCTTGCGCAATCTACTATCCATATTCAATGGCTTCATTATCTGCCGATTCAAGATCCGAGATTATCCATATTACCTGAATGACTGTATCGTCCGTATTGTCAGGTCACTTCAGACGATCATGTCGCAGTAATCTATTAACCATGGAGATACCTAGGAGACCCAGTGACCGATATTTGTAGCATAAAACATACATAGATGCCGACGTACAGCTCCCTCCCCCATATACCCTAACTATCATCACCTTCCAACCCATTCTCACCAGAACCCCCAAAATCTCAAGCTTCACATCTCTCCGTCATGACAGACTTCCAACGCGCAGACTTCCAACCCTACGAACAGAACCTCTGGCAGAAACCAACCATCAAAAGCCAAGGTTTATGGCAAGAACCCAGCCACAAATTCGGCAGTATCCCCGAACCCCTCTACCGACTCTGCCTTTCGGCGCTCAACGACAACCGAGGTTGTGACGACTGCCCCGCCAGGATCTACGTGCGCAATATCCCATCTCTTTCTTCACCCGCATTGATATTTCCAAATTGCCATACTCACAACATACAGATCTATCCGACACTCGAAACGCTCGCAAGGGCCATCAACAAAATCCACGACTCATTCGGCGGCGCCTTCCCCAAATGCAAGATCCAATACGGCGACCCCCTCGGCACCGCTGGGGAGTCACCTGATGAAGTCGTCCTGGCGAGCGTGGATGATTCGAGGACGAGGAGCGTGACATTGCTGTTTGATCCGCAGAGTGCGGACGAGAGCTGGACAGATTTTGTGGCGAGATTGGAGGGCTTGGAGAAGAGGTGGACCGTGGAGACTGAGAGCGAGTAAGAAAGTTGGCATTGTTGGGTGACTGATGTAACAGGCCACTTCTGCCCGCTGTCGGACTGTGATAGCAAGAATTCTGTAGGCCTTGTTCGTTTGCAGCAACTAACATGAGCATTGATTGAATTCAGTGCTCTCAGAATATATAGTGGCTGATCGATCTCTTTCTTGCAATCATCCTTGCTACTTTGCCTAATTCGATTCCTCCCTTACTACCATGAAACGCAGTGTGCAAGTTTACAGACTTTTTGCATTCCAGAACCAGACCGGAGCTTCGTCATCGCTCAAGCTCTCCAGCATACCCGGCGCCATCTTGCCAAGCAAACCTTGCTCAACCTTCTCTTTGACCGCCTCCAAAGTCGTTCCCTTACGCCCCTACCCCCTGGTCCAGATATCGCCACCGCCAACGCTTCCGCTAGAACCCCAGAATTCAATCAGCCATTCATCCACCCATGATGAACCATCAAAATCTGGGACAGTGAAGTGCGAGACCCACCTACGACCAGATCCGTACCCAACAGCTCCATTTGTACCTCTAGGCAGCGATGCGAGAGAGAAGGATGTATCATCTGTCCACAGTCAGCCAACCTGATACCTCTCGAACACAGCTAGGAACCAAAGCAAGAATGAGAGAGAGAGAGCGAAAGGAAGAAAGAAAACATGCCATTTTGACTACCCCCCTTCCCCGCATTTCCCCCATGAATCCCCATCGGCACCGCTGCCTGGCTACCAATAATCACACAGGTACATCCTTCCTCCCTGTCCGCGTGTCCCTGGAACGGCTTCTTCCCCTCGGCGCGGCAAAAAGCACACGACTCATATCCCTGCTCCGCGTGCTGGTGATGCTCCTCGCTGTCTGTGCTGTCGCTCTTTGACAGCGACGCTCGAGCATGCTCTGGGTCCACGAGTCCCGAGTCTGCAGTGGGCGGAAAGGCATGCGAGGGAGTCAGGTGGGCGGAGGTGGGCTTTTGATCTTCGGAGGGGGGGAAGGAGGGTTCGTTGGATGGTTGGACGGAGGGTTCGGCTGCCATTCTGTGGCTTGGCTTCGGAGTGGCAGGTTTCTGGTGGATTTAAAAAATGAGATGAAGCCTTTTTGTTACTTTACTGAAATGTGGGATCAGCCTTGGAGATATTGAAAAGATGGAGGAAGAGGAGCGAAAATCAACCCCTGCAGAACTTTTAGTCTCGTCTTCCTTCGTCTCGTGATGACTTCTGCCGATCTAAGTCCAGAGTAGCTTGATTGGTCAATGACGCGTTTGTCACGCCACCTTTTTTTAATTTTTCATTTTTTTTCCCAAAGCAGGGTCCACCGACAATACTGTATCATAACATACTCCATGATATATTTTTAAAACAGCTTAAGTTCCAAGACATGTCACCCGGCGAAACCCGCAAAATCTCCGAGAGAGAGAGAGACCCATGTTTGGAGTAGTGGCATCGGAGATCGGAGAAACGACTGATGATAAACAACCACCATACTCCCACTAACGTAAAAGTCACTTCAGCCAAGAAAGAAAAATTTGCCACGAAGGACACTATACCAAATATCACGCCTTCTGTCGGCCGAGACCCTGACAGTACCTAACCTAGATTTATGATAGGGTTTGATAGGGGTGTAATTCGTTGCATGAAGCGCGATATCCCCCCTCCCCCCCCCATTCATCCTTTTGGGGCCTATATAACGCAGCGTCAGTGCTTGCATTACTCGAATTACACACATCACGTCACACATCACACACACACACATAAATGAGGGGTATACAAATCACTCATAATAAATAGTTTGGCCGGTCCCCAACGCCAGGGCTAGCTAGCTAGTAAGTAAGTAGCACAAGAACACCATGGCTCTGGTTGAAAGAGATGAAAATCGAAATCGAATGAAAGGAGCCATTGCCAGGTGCAAAGATTGTGGGTTAGATATATAAAAGTCCCTTCCATGACACGTACTTTAGTCTTCCTGCTATGAACCGCTTTTTCTCTGAAAACATTCTAGGCGATGATGGGCCATGGCCACTACTATGCTCTGACCACCTCCTACCACCTATGCAACTCGTTAAAGCCACAAGTCACGTTGTAGCGAATTTATCAGACCTTATAGCGTTTTTTTAAGACTTTTCTTACTGAATGCTGTATGTAGCTTTCTTTTTTCACTTCAGGTCTATGCTGCTGCCTGCATGCGAGTTTTATTTTTTAGCGCAGGTGTTTACGAGAATATGCTTGTTTGGGCATCTATTCGCTTCCTAGCCCTGGGCGTTGAGATGGCCCAATCACTCTTTCACCTCATTTGTGTAGCTGCATTCCTGTGTGTGTGATGTGTGCATCCGAGTATGCGAGCACTGACTCGCCAACAATTTGGGGTGGGGCCACTGGTGGCAGAAGTAGTGATATTACCAATAGATTGACCTGGGGCTTTCGGGACAGCGTCAAGAGAAAGGGTATTGTGATACAATGAATTATGAACGGGCAATGTAGATTAATAAAAAGAAAGTTGTTGGAGGGGACGCGATCTCGAAAGTCCAAAGACATTCGTATCTATTTACCAAAGTTTGCAAAGAATGTGACCGAAAGATAGACGTGCGATCCTTGCTCTTGGCCTAAAGCAGAGCCCATCAAAACTCATCATTCATGTCTAGTTCATGCCCTCCCTGCTCTCCAATCGACCGTTTCCTCCGACGCCAGCACGTAACTTCGTCAGATCCCGGTCTCAGCTGTCTCCAATTTCGCCTTTTCAGGGAACGGGGCGCCTGAAGTAGCGGCTATCCAATCTATCATGCCATAGCCGCATTGTGAAGAGAAAATGGAAATCTGCTTGATACCGCGTTGAATTATTGTTGGGGGCACACCCAGATGGCGCACCAAATTAACGGAAACCCTTCGCTTTTGAAGAAATAAGGTTATGGAAGCGAAGCGATTTGAGATCCATGTGCTGCGTTGCTCATACACTTGCCGTGAGCTCGAAGTTGCTCTTGGAAAATATCCCGTTCGTTTCTGTCGGTCAATTTCAAAGCTAAGCCATGTGATGGTTGAATATGGTTTGACTCCTAAATCGTATGACGGTTTAGCAGGCTGCCTTCTCCCTCCTCTTCATCTCTCTCTTCATCGGCTTCCGCATTTTCTTCAGACATGTCGTTGATATCCGGAGTGTGGCACTCTTCGGAAGTCCTATGGCGACCATCGTCCGCACTTGTGTGCGTAAGTCTCCGGTAGTCCCTATTCCATTCTCTTTCATGTTCCCAAGTGGACCAATTTGAATAATCCTTCGGAAATTTCCCATCCGCGTCGACAAAAGTCTCAGAGGCACCTCCCTTGATCAATTGTCTTATCATATCAGCGATTCTGGTATTTGATTCTTCGAAGCTCCCACCGTAAATTTGGGCGGAGCTGAAGTAAGCGTAGTGTAAGGGTGTTCGTCCTTTTATGTCTATCACATTGACTTCTTGTGTTCGCATTAAATCTTCGACGACGTCGGGCTCAGGATCCCCAGAACGCAAGACTGCGAAATGCAAGGGTGTCTTTCCTGTGGAGTCCCTGATATCAAGCCGTGCCCCCCGTTTGATAAGCGCTGTTAGTGTTTGCAGTCGACCTCGGCGTGCGGCTAGTAGAAGGGGCGTCACTCCCTGCAAATCTGCTGAATCAAAAAGCGCCCCATTACTTATCAAGCAGTCTAACATGGCCGAAGTCGGATGGATCGCCGCGATGTGAACTAGGCTTTCTAGGTTGTCAGTCAGTGCGTTGATATCAGCCCCTCTGTCTAGGAGAAATTGCATGATGTCCACTCTTCGTTCCTTTTCAGCCGCGATATGCAGCAGCGAATGGCCGTCCTCCAATCGGACTTCAATGTCAGCCCCACAGTCCAGAAGCAGGGGCAAAAGTCCCCCATTCTCATTTTCGATCGCACGGAATGCGGCGGTCCTATCCAGCGGATCTTTCGCGTCGATATCAGCGTTATGGTCAAGTATTAATTGAACCATAGCGTGTTGTTCAACATCCAGAGATTGAATCAAAGGCGGCTCCACGCCTTCATGCCATGTTTGCGCGTTCGTGAAATCAAGGTAAGGTGGTTCTCCGCCTTTCTGCCATGGACTTACGTCTACAGCTCGAAGGAGAGGCGTTTCCCCGCGATTGTTTCTGGTGTTGATGTCCCGAGACGAGATCAACCTCGTAAACAGCTCCAGCAGGTGGAAGTGTGATGCCAGAAAAATGGGGTCTAAAGGGAGATCTTTGAAGCTGGATAGGCCTCTATCAGCAGATTCGACATACTCAAAGCATTGGAGCCAAGCGGAAGTCTTCTCGCAGTTTAAAACAAAAGCCAGGCTCTGATCCATAAGCTCCACTTGCATTCCGCGAAGGTGGAGAGGCCAATTATGAGCTGCATAATCAGAGAAGTAATATCGATCCATCCGCTCTCTGAACAACTTGAGTGAAGCACGTGGTCCGCTTCCAAATTCGCCCAAGGATAAATTAGAAAGGCACGCTCTTGCCATCTCGAGTCCTAGGTCAGGGAAAAGCAGCTCTTGGTTACTTTCCAAGTACTCTTGCAATGTGTAATGCACAAGTCTGAACAACTCTTGGTCACAATCTTTGTCTTCGTAGGTGATCACAAGGCCAGCAGTCACGCTGAGAAGGATGTCAAGATCTACAAGAGCCTCGAAATCAAGATCGGCGTCGCCCGGCTGGATTGCTAGAGCATGGCGTAGCTCGTCAATTTCTAGCGGTGTCGTCGCGCCGAATACTATTGACAACACTTTCATCCCCAGCTCCGCATCCTCTTTTGATTGGTCACGTATCCTCTCGATGGTTTGATCATACATGGCGAAGACATCTGTTGGCAGTCTCTCAAGCGCAGACCGGACTCCTCTGGCGGATGTTTGACTACCCAAGCCGTCAATCTGAAGTCCGGCAAGAAGGAACATGCCATCAGCCTGATTGGCGATACTGTGTATGATGTGCCGTTTCAGTTTTGGGTCTCTCGCTACGAACCGGGCCAGTCTACTGCTTTCGTAGATCTTAGACTCCACGTAGGCGGTAACGTCGTCACTGGTCGCTTCTATTGGAGCTCGCATTGCGTGAGATATTTTTGCTGTGACATCAACGTTGAAGCGGGAGGTAAGAAAGACTCGCATGTTTCCAAGGCTGTATTGTTGGAGTCGTCTCAAAAAGGTCTCCCTGCCGATCTCAGGGCATTCGTCCAAAGCATCGACGCACGTGTGGACCACATCAAAGTTCCTCGAAAGGGTTTCGATCCAAAAAGAGAGCTCCTCTTCAGTCATGTTCCTATTCTTCGCAGTCTCGTTCACAAATATTTTGAGCTCTGCGATCGTCCTTGCATGAGTTGTCTGCGCAACCAGCTGCCGAACTAAGCTACCTAGCAGGTTTCGCACTGAGAAGGTCATAGTATTCACATAGTCGCAGTAGATATAGACGATGGCACTTCTCCGCCCGGCAGTGTTTTCCGTGATGTGGTTGACAGCAATGGAGGTAATGACGGTTTTACCAACACCAGGATTTCCTGGGCACCAAAGGACTGAGTGTTGAGCGTCTTCCGACTTTAGCCAAGATTGAAAGTCTGGACTGTCTAGCAACCATTGGCCTGTTTTGCCATGCCGCTTGCTATAGGACTCTTTTTGCATGGCCGTGAAATCAAGCGTCGACAGCTGTCGAAGAAAAAATCGATCTTCGCCCCTCCGCGGATTGCGATCTTCATTCAAACGGAAATGAAGCTTTTTGAGCTCGGCCATAATCTCATTTTGGTTTGGAAGCGCAACAATTGCCCGGAGAATTTCTGACTGCGTTTGAGAATTTCTGTCGTCTTCGTGGTCAGCGTATTGTCCTAGACTGAGCTTGACAGTACTGTTAATTTTTGAATTTGATGAAGATGAATTCCTGCCAATGGCCAAGGTAAAACATGATTGCTCTTGAGGGGCAAGAGGCTCAGGGAAATTGACAAGAGATTTACATGAACGTTACAAATTCGAGTGTTTTCCCTTGTCTGAATTTAAATGTTGGCTAAAAGACCCTTCTTGAATGACCGAATGATAAATAGTCACCTCTCGAGCGTCCACAGATGTCAAACATAAAGCCTAGCAGGTTGAAAATGAGACGAAAATCATGTGCTAAGCGTGCTTCTAGAACTAGGCTGTAGACTTTTTGTGACGGGCGGCAAGAAGATACAAGTCACACATACCGTCGTGACGCGCTCAATATCTCGGATGCCTTCCCCGAGGTCTGTGAAACAATTTTGATTCCTTTTGCCGTCAAAGCAAAGTGAAATATCTGTGTGTTTCTTTGGACAGTCTGAAGCAATTTTTGAGTGTCTGGGCCATTGATCGGCCATTTCAAGCGATCATAGATCTTTCGCAACCCTTTTGCTGTACTTGTAGCTTCTAATCTCGCTCGGAAACTTTCGAGTGTGATCACTAGATCCTGGTGGGTTGCAGTGTCAGAAGGGGTACTTGCTCGGAAGAGTAGAAGGTATACAACATACTCCCGCCGCATTATAAAGGGTAGAAACTTCCGCGAAATGGTCCCTGCTGTCTTCACCTTCTACTAATTCGAAAACCTGCTCGGACACGTCACTGAGATGTGTAAGTTCGCAGCTTAGCTTCTCCAATTCCTCCGGTGCGTCTTTCACAGCCGAGATGTAGTCTAGCACCGTTTTTGTGAGGGTTACTGCGGTGCCGAGAAGACCGATAATCGAGATGGGGTCCATCATACCCAAGGATTTCGGAGCGTGTGAGGTAGCGTGTCGTTAGATAGCAAGCCGGCTAGCTGGAAGACACAGAACTTATACTGAGCCTGCGGAGTGGAATTCATCAAGGACGTTGTGCTATTTGCTGGGAGAAGAAGGATTGCGAATATTCCCTGCGCAGGAATCCGGGTCGAGGACAGCAGTAATATTATTGCTGAAGTCATCAAGTGGCGTGGGACTGGGATTTCATTAGCTTCCTCTGCAACAAGCCATCAAGGGTTCGGATCACTTGACCGAAGGCCAATCACTTTCCCAATGACTTTCCAAGAAACCCGTGAAGTGTTACCAATCAAACGTACTGCATATGAACGGCCAAAAAAAGGCAAGAGAATCCAGTCGCTCAGACCCCGATCCCCTAAACTTACTGCTCTGATCTCGTGAATCGCTCAAGTGTCCACTGGTGTTCATGCACGTAGCCGCTCTTTCGGGCTATTGTTTTCTAGCGACATGCAGATCGCGCATTCAAGTACCCTGTTAAATGCTATTCTATGGGTAAATGAGGGTACCAAGACGGTTTCTGAATCAGATGTCAGAGTATATGCTATACATTAATGCTTCGGAGTGCCTTTTCAACGTTGACTTCATTCTCAGACATCTCTTAGAAATATGAAATGGGTTGTCTTGTGCTCCATATCCTACATAGCATAAGTAAAGTGGCAAAGACGATTTGTCCTCGACATTTTGGCCCAGTCACTCAAAATCTCGACTTGGTTTAGGCAACTCCTGGTAATCATTTTGATTTGTCGTTTGCTGAATGCACCCCAGCACTTGATTTAGGCACTAAAATACCTGCCGCTCTATTACGTAAGTCAGCTTTGGGCGAGGTACCATCTTCTACCGTGTCATCACTTTGGTGAGGCTTGTCAATGTGAATTTCGATACCAGCTTCGTCACTAGAAGTCACGTCCAGATGCGGGCTCACCGATTTGAATCTGCGGGGAAAAATAATGCGCAAGTCTTATTCGATCGTACTGCCCTTGCTGTCTGGTTTTCTAAGCATAGGATCTCTTGAGGGCTGACAGAGTCGGTGATGTTTCTCGTCCTCTAGCTTCTCTTGTAGATTACAGGTTCATCAGAATCAAGTCTCTCACGGTCCATAATTGACCGGGATTCTAGAGCCAAGTCAGTGGGACGAACACCTCAGTATAAATAAAGGGCTCCTTCTGGGGCGACAGGGAGAGTGGGGATGTCGAAAAAGATCCAACCGCTGTAGCTCTAGATGGTCAGCGCAGAGCCCTTAGTAGTAAAAACCTTAGTCAGCCTCAGCCCGACAAGGCTGCCAAGCTTTCTCTCATGCTTTCAAAAGCCACTCATCCTGCCCACGTCAAACTTGTTGCCTGTAAACATCTCACAACCTCAGTAAATCCTGCTGATCAAATAAAGTAACCACCTTTTGAATTCTTCCTTTTTGATCCTAGATACTATTTCTTGAATCACACTTGTCGTTCAGTATGCGAGCTGCAGCAGACATCGCCTGCAAGATTCTTCTCTATCCGCTCTGCTTCCTCAGTTGTTGCTGCTGTCGGATGTTTGTTCTCGGCCATCGCCATCACGGATGCGTCATTGGGAGTACCCATTTGTTTTAGGTCCACCTGAAAAGCCCGCCCACTCCGTTGCCTACCCAACGGCAGAGAACCCTCACTTTGCCTCTACCACCACGAAGTCTCAACGTCTTCAGCACGGTGTCACAGACAAAGGACCAAGACCAATTTTTATTATTTGCTAGGCTCCCACTAGAAATCCGTATGCAGATCTACAAAATAGCCCTCAGTGGAGACGGCTTTCCCATTCACTTGGTTCGCCGAGTCCTGGATTTCATATCTCATATAAGATGTGACAAGAGAGACGGCTTCTGCTATAGATATCGTTGCTTTAAATCATACGAAATAGTACCCGGGGAAAACAGATTGATCGTCCACAGCACTCATGGCCTTCTGCCACTCCTCCTCAGCTGCCGCCAAATGTAAGCCACTACACTTCTCAGGACTATCTTCCGAGTCTAAAAGCCTACATTTACACCGAAGCTATCAATATTCTCTATAACAGCAATATCTTCCAATTTCAAGAATTGGACACGCTAATCTTCCTCCCTACTACTATCCTCCCACGGCGACTGAACTCTATTCGAAGCCTGCATCTTAAGCTTGGCGAGGGTTTCAAACCCATTCACAACGGCTACCATCCCTACGAGAACTTCACCAGATGGCAAGAAGCGTGTAAGATCATGGCCGTGATGGAAGGATTGCAGATCCTGCAGGTCGAGCTGGGGCTGTCCGAATGTCGCGACCCTAAGATTAATCTAGAGTACGAGATCCTGACGCCGTTGATGTCTATCAAGCAAGTGAAGAAGTTCGTGGTGAGCATTATTGGGTCATTGCATATATTTCTTGATCCGGAGCAACCTTTCGAGCTCGATCATATAGATCCAGAGACTCACGAGTTAGTGCCATACGACAGGACTGGGATTTTTGAGTCTAGAACAGTGTGAAGGAAGTCTCAAGATAGCGAACAATTTGCGCTGCAGGTTTGAGAAGTGGGTTTATAGCACCTATCTTATTTAAATTCGCAGAACGACACCATATGGAAGGCGCTCAGTAGGGATTTCTTCCAACGGACGGGGCCAAAAAGAACACATTGTCTAACCAGTACTCACTCAAAAGGAGAAGCTACTGTATAAGCGATTTTAGCTATAGATGCATGAGCGTGCTCACTCACTATTCAATCATCAGTCTCTTGTAGATGATGGATAAAGGTGAGCGAGAACAGACCCGTCTTCTGGAATTTGCCGCTGAAAAAAAACGAAGGATTCCGACCCCTGTCGTCGAATATTTGGGGGCCATGGGCGCGGGGTAGGACTGTTGCTGTTACATACTCTGGAACAGCGTCCTTCGCTCTAACAAGTCGCAAGGAATACCATGCCTAGAACGCCCCTATCCTGAGAGAAGACTTTACTGTACAAATGAAGTCCACAGCCACGATGCAATAATCGACAGGTACCTAAGGCCGGGAGGCCTGACAAGGCAACAACGAACTCCAAAACTCAGCGATCTTACCTTGACGTATCTCTCTATAAATCTCAATACTCAGGCCTCTTTGTACGACCAACTAGTCATCCATCTCGCGCCCTAAGCCTTCTCCCTCCCTGGAAATCAGATAAAAATAAGACGACATGCACCCCGTCTCGAGATTGGCATTACAAATCCTCTTCTTCCCCCTCAAAACTCTCCTCGGCCACCTCTCCCAAGTCCCATACTATGCCCCTGACGAAAGCCATCTATTGTCCTACAGCATGTTAACGAGATACCGAGACAGCCCCGCGAAACCGCTACCAGCCAAGAGGCCGCGAAGCCTGTCTCTGCCTCTACCGCCAAAAGAATCGAATAGCTCTAGCGCCGTGGTCCAGAGGACGGACGAGCAGACCCAGTCGCTCCTGTTCTTCAAGTTACCGACGGAGATCCGAACAATGATCTACGGAATGGCCTTGAATGGAGACGGACAGCTTCTCCATATCGTCAGGGTATTGCCTCATTCGATAAGCCATCTACGCTGCTCAAAAGCGGACGGGGAGCAGTGCAGGTACTATGAGTGCTTTGACTTCTACGAAGAGGATGGGGAGAAGCTGAGCGCGCGTAAGAGGACGCATGGGAACCTTTTGCCATTGACTCTGAGCTGCAGGAAAGTGTAGGGGCTATCAATCCTGGCATCTAGACAACTTCGATACTGACTGTCTCACAGCTACACCGAGGCCGTTAGTACTCTCTACAGCCACAACACCTTCGAGTTCCGGGACTTGTATTCTCTGATCTGTTTCCCCAGCACGATCCTCCCCACCCGAATGAATCAAATCCGAAGCCTGAAACTTGATTGCGTTGTGGGCGCTGGTCATCGTAACTTCGGCCGAACTGACGTCACGCCACAAAATGACGTTCCTTGGAAGATGGTGTGGAAGATCATAGCGGGGATGACTGAGCTCAGAGACTTGCGGGTTGACCTGATTATGCTAAGGGACTCGCCAGGGTTGAGTGCTGAGCAAGAAGCTCAACTCTTAGCACCCTTGATGGCCGTCAGACAAGCGAAGCAATTCGTGGTCAATTTGAGGTGGTCGGCGCAATTGAGCTATGATGATGGCGCGGAAGAGTTGCGGGACAGACCGTTCGAACTTATCCATACAGGACCAGAGCCTCGCTCGCACGATTCATTAGATGGCTAGCTTCAACTGTATTCACAGTGTCTAAATCGAGACTGTCAACTTAATACTCATACCAAAGACTTGACTTGATTTGGCGCCCGAGAATTTCTAGATCGAAGGGTCTCAACCTCGATATCTAGATCCCTATGAACCCCCCTAGTAGCCTCATCTGTCCCTTCGGCCCTCTACCACTACTTGTTGGAATCTGATGCTGCACTACCCCTCAATGGCAAATGTCATATGTGTCATGGTACTAGCGTCTTTTTGCTAGTATAAGTAGCCTTCACAGTGCTTTATAGAAAAGACAATCAATCCACATACCATCAATTCCAACACTACTGTTCGCCAACTACAAAGACTTCCTCGTCGTAATCATTTGGCTCAAACAAGAGCTCTCGGCCGAGGAGCGGGTTTCCGAACTGACCGAAGTCCCTACGCTTTTCGTCACGGGGCAGCTCAAGCGGTGGACAGTAGGATCCTCGGTCTTATCGTAGTTGTCCGCAGATTTTGATTTTAAAATTAGACATCGTTATTATTGTCCTTTGCAGTCAGATCATAGGGGTAACTCTCGAGCCGACATTTACGCAAAATCGTATGAGGACAAATACGTCGGTCTCGACAGCTCGGCAGCTATTTATTCTAGACAATGAAGAGAAGGATAATGTGCTGGTTGATCCGGGGATTAGTTCACCTCACTACACGAATAAGAGACTACCGCGCCATGATCCCCAAGCGATCCTGCTGTGACGCTAGAGTTCGTGTTAAACGTTGGGGTAGATACAACTCTTGAACTTTCTTTATAGTTCTAACGTCCTCAAGCATTCATGCTACTTTAACCATCTGATCTAGACTGACCATCCTTGCCTAGCCAGGAAAATGCAGTTATTCAAGGGATCAGCTGCATGGTACTACACTACCCCGGATTTGAATTTGTTAGAGACCGTGGATGGAGCCCGGCGTCTTTGCCGTAACACGGACCTTGCAAACCAAATATCATGAAGTACCATGAACGCTATCAACAGACTGAAAAAAACGACCGTGATGACGATAATGACAAGTATCAGACATGAAAACCATCTCGAAACATAAGCAAAGTAAGTCCATTTTGGCAAAGACTCCTGCAAAGAGCCCTGTACGCCGAGTTCTACTTGCATGGCACTCAAAGCGACAGACAGCACTGCAAAAATCGAAAGTAGTGGGGCAAGGAAGCGTCCTAGATATGCGCCCCACTGCGCGTCGATATGGTGAAAGGTGAGCTTCCTCAGGAAGATTCGAGCACACATATTCAGGCGACTGAGATTAAGCTCTCCATAGCGATATCTCGGACTGACGCTATCATCGGGCAGCTTCTGAAACGCAGCAATGAATCCGGCAAAGCGTTCGAACGTGATGTGGTTGGATCCATCGGCTGAAATCGAGCCGTCATCTTTCGGAATCAAAGCCAGCTGATGCTCCTCACTAGTGGCTAACCGGAAATCAGACTCGTATCGAATCAGATATGAATATGTTCGTAGGAAGCCAGTGATCGCTCTTCGAAGCTCGACCGGTTGAGTATCCAAGAAGTTCCAAAAAGCGTGCGACAGCAGATACCTCGGAATAGGCTTGATATATATGCGGTCATAGTACCAAACGAGATGAAGCTGAGGGTTCTCTGTGACGATGATTTTCCGTCCTCGAACTGCTTGATGGTGCAAAGGCGATATGTGCCAGTATCGAGGTGTTGAAACCTTGGTTTCTCCAATCAACCTTGAGCTTCTATGCAGTCTACTTCTTGTACTTACCAGCCAGAGCTTGGGAGCCAGCGTATCCAACTCAGTCGTCGAGTGTTCTTCATCCAAATATTGCTTCAGCTCCATAGACTCAGTCAATGCGACTCGCGGTTGTCCTGGTAAGGAGGTCCCACTCCCATCAGACCGGCGAATGTTAATATCCTGTGCGATAGCTACTAATTCTAGTTGCTTGTTAAGCTCGACTTCTAGCGAGAAAGGGAGGTTCATCGCTGTTGGCAAAGCCTTGTTAATTAACACTCTCGGTCGCCACACTGTTTGAAACGGCATTTGCGATACCAATGTCCTGTTCCATTGTAATGAGCTGGGATTGGGACGCTGTAGCTTCAATGAAACAAGGCCTATAGAGTCTGTTGAGAGTTGCGATTCTACCTTGATTCCAAGGATAATCTCCAGAGTAGCCTATTTAAGTAAGCTTGGCTTATCCCTGACGTCAAGTGGGGTAGCCCCGTAATCAAACCCCCACTTCCCAGAGTTCTTCCTTTTTGACTACATTGTCTAGACAAAACCACATAGAATCACTCAGGCTGACGCGCTTGAAGGGACTCGTCTGATGGCGGCGGTAAGTAACGCATTCTTTTTCCAATGATAGGTATTAGCTCCGTTTTCACACTGATACATAATCGCAAACCAGACCTACACCGATATCTCCGATATTCCCGATGGTCGCTTACTTCAAGTCTCCTCTTCTCGTCTCAGCCAAGATGACATATCCGCAGAGTATGAGCATTCTACATTTGCCACCGAACTTTCACTGACATATCTTCAGTGTTATTGCTGTACATGGTCTCGGAACCACCTCTCCCAAGACATGGGAAGCTAGAGGAGACCAAGCATGTGGTACCCAAAGACCACTGGTCAATTGGCTCAGTGATGATGACATGCTGCCAAATGTCGTTCCCTCCGCCAACATATTCACCTTCACTTGGAACTCGAACTACTACAAGAATGCGCCTGTCGTACGTATACAGGATGTGGCCGATATTCTCTTGAGTAAACTTCAAAGCCAGCGGGACAAGGTAGAATCAATACAAGTTTAGGTGAACTCTCTGATTTGTGGAATAGGAGAACATGCACTCGAGACCGCTTATTTTCATAGCTTCGTGCTTTGGGGGTCTTATCGTTACGAAGGTCAGGTTGAGTCCTTTGTAAAGCCTAACAAAGTTGGTTACTAAAGGCTTTAAGGCTCTCGAAATTGCCAATGTCAAAGGAAGCGAGTATCAGAAATTGGTCGTTGCAACATCCGGGGTTATTTTCCTCGGCTCTCCTCTGCAAGGCACTCGTGCCGGAACGTTTGCACAGTGGAGAAACATGCTGACGGGTGTTCTCAACGAAAGCCCTTCAAAGATGCTGCTTCAAGATCTCGATGGCAGTACTAAAGTATTACGTGAGACATCGGAGCGATTCGTCAGAATGATTGCAGCTCCTCCAATGCAGATAATGACGAAGTTTTTCTGGGAATCCAGAAAGAGTCAAGTAGCCAACGCAATACTCCCAGCCCGGATAACAGGAATCTTAACCTACACACAGATGATTGTGAGACGCCTTGTTTTACCCACTGAGTATAGCTTACTGAGCCTGATGATGCATAGCTCGTCGAAGAAGACTCTGCGTGTATCTTAGGACTTCCAAGCCAACAGCTTGACGCGGCTCATGTGATGATGAACAAGTTTCGCGGCCCCAAGGACGCGAACTTCGAGCTGGTCAGTATCGCGGTTAAGAAAATGGTAGGAGAAGCAAAAAGGATTACTCTTGCTCAACGAGAAGGTAAAATCTCTCCTTGAGCAGTGAAATAGCCTATATTATTTCAACCTTGTTCTCTAACAGACACGCTCAACTTAGCTGTGAATATCCATAACGAGCATTTCATGGTTTCTCGGCGAGTAAACACAGTGTTTACTGGCCGAGAGAAGGAGATCGAGGATCTTCAATCATCATTGTCCCCCTCTCATTCCACGAATTCGCAGGTCACAGGATCAAAGATCTATGTGATCTATGGTTTGGGGGGGGCCGGGAAAAGCGAAGTGGCTTTAAAGTTCGCGCACGATAATCGCGCCGAGTAAGATACCGCAAGCTAGATTACTTAGCCTAAGTTGATTAGAATTTAGGTTCTGGGGTGTCTTTTGGCTCGATGCGAGCACCGAAAATTCGCTTAGCCGTGGTTTCATGGATATTGCTGAGAAGTGCGACCTATACGACAAGAGCTCAAAATGTGCCAGATCGTGGCTCCAAGAGACCTCTCACTCTTGGTTGCTCATTTTAGACAACGCCGATGATCCTACTCTTGACTATAGTTTATATTTACCTAGCACATCGAAAGGACACGTCTTAATGACATCACGCGTCCCAAAATGTGCAAATCTCCAGACGGCGGGGAAGGACTACTACGAAAGCCTCAGTGAAGAAACAGCGGTCGAGCTTCTCTTCAAAGCCTCTAAGATCGACTTGAGCTTGTACAGTACTCACAATATTGAGGCTCGGACTGTCGTGAATCTTTTAGGCCGCCATGCTCTCGCAATCGTTCTGGCTGGAGCATCCATAAGCCAAGGTATCTGTGATCTTGGAGATTACGCGAAGACGTTTAAGAAACAGCGACAACGAGTTTTGGAAATTTCTCCCGAATTGGAAAGACCACGATACGGCAACGTCTACGCCACCTTTGAGGTGTCAGCCATTTACCTGAACGACCGGAGTGAATGCGGAGATCAGACCGCGGGATGTGCACTTGAGCTGCTCAATTGTTATGCTTTCATGAATTTCACAAGCTTCCCAGAAAGGTCATTCGAAGAGGCGTGGCGGAACTCAAGAAAACTTCGTCGTGACGTACATCCAAATACAGAAGAGCAAATTCAGGACCTTTCACCTTGGCATAGATCTCATCTTCCAAGTTTTATGCGGCAAGATTTGTCTGAAGGCCTCGATATGATGTCACTTCGCAAGGCCCAATCTTTGCTCGCCTCTCTATCCATTGTTGTACTCGACTTGCCCGCACACACAACAAGCATGCATCCTGTCACGCATATGTGGTCTAGGGACCGCCTGGAGAAGGAAAAGAATCGTGAAAATACTTGGCTGGGCGCAGTCTCCGTCCTTTGCTGTTCCATCAAAAATCCTTACCAGCAGCCTGAAGCTTTGTGGGTGCAGCTCCAGCCTCATATCGAATTGATTAAAAACCCTGCACCTGGTGAATATCTCCACAGCAACGAATTTCATCTTCATCAGTCTTTTTTTCGACTGAGCTGGGTTCTGCATAAACTACGAGCTGACAAAGCGGTGATTGAAATGCTTCAGGCGTGTTTTATAGAGGCGGATCAATCTTGGACCCAATTTACATATGGTATAAATATTCAAAGACTTTACGGTCGATGCTTAACAAACAATGGAAATGTCAGAGAAGCCACAAAGATTCTCGAGCGTGTCGTCAAGGCTCGAGAAAAGCTGGCCGAAGATGATCCTGATCGACTTGTTGCACAACATGAGCTCGCCGTGACTTATAAAGACAATGGACAAATTGATAAAGCCATCAAGCTACTCGAGCATATCGTTAAGATTGAAGAAAAGCTGCCCGAAGATGATCTTGATCGACTTACTTCACAACATGCGCTCGCCATGACTTATGAAGACAATGGACAAATTGATAAAGCCATCAAGCTACTCGAGCATATCGTTAAGATTGAAGAAAAGCTGCCCGAAGATGATCTTGATCGACTTACTTCACAACATGCGCTCGCCATGACTTATGAAGACAATGGACAAATTGATAAAGCCATCAAGCTACTCGAGCATATCGTTAAGATTGAAGAAAAGCTGCCCGAAGATCATCCTGATCGATTGGCTTCGCAGCATGAGCTTGGTATAGCTTATGGAGAAAATAAACAAATCGATAAAGCCATCAAGCTGCTCGAGCATATCGTTAAGGTTCAAGAAGAACTGGCCGAAGATCATCCTCATCGACTTGCTTCGCAGCATGCGCTCGCCGGGGTTTATCGAGAAAATGGACAAGTTGATGAGGCCATCAAGCTACTCGAGTATATCGTAAAGATGCACGAAAAGCTGGCCGAAGACCATCCTGACCGGCTTGCTGCGCAGCATGAACTCGCCTTGACTTATCGAGAAAATGGACAAATTGATAAGGCCATCAAGCTACTCGAGCATGTCGTTAGGATTAGAGAAGGAAAGTTGACCGAAGATCATCCTAACCGACTCGCTTCGCAGCATACGCTCGCTATAAGTCATCGACAAAATGGACAAATTGATAAAGCCATCAAGCTATTCGAGCATGTCGTTAAGATTCAAAAGGGAAAGTTGATCGAAGACCATCCTGACCGGCTTGCTTCGCAGCATGAACTCGCCTTGACTTATCGAAAAAACGGACAAATTGAAGAAGCCATCAAGCTACTCGAGTATGTAGTTAAGATTCAAAAGGGAAAGCTGGCCGAAGATGATCCTGATCGACTTGTCTCACAGAAAGCGCTCGCCTTGTTCTATCGAGAAAACGGACAAGTTGACAAGGCCGAAGAAATTGAAGGTAGAGTCCCATCAGAGACAGACGGTGAATGGTCTACTACCGATGGAGACGATTGAAGTTTTCTTTTCCTTTGATCAAAGGGTCGACACTACGTGGGAGGGAAAATGGATATGGAGTGGCTCATAGTCTCATCCGCTGTCCTTCACCTTAAATTGTCTTGGTCTCTACAGACTTTACACATTGCATCCGATTTTATACTACGTTGGAGACTCTCTAGCTTCATATCGTTCAAAGTGGGCTGGTGATGAGCCTCTGACATCAACGGCTCAGGCTTCGAGAGCAAGACTGCTTGGGACCACCAACGTACTTTTTTGTCGTGCTCAAGAAGATCTTCATTTCAAGAGCATTGGTCCACCTTTCCCCGGAGTATAGGACGATGGATTCTGTATTTGCCAGGAATGTCGCGGGTTTCATTATTTCTATCATGATGGTATTAACTCTTTGTATGTTCTTTTGCTTAGTCGATGACCCATCCGAAAACATGTTCTGTCCAACGATGGCTGTTCTATATTAACTGTGATCAACTATATCTTAGAGGGTTCACCTATCTTGAGCTGCCCTATACGGTCGCGTAATAGTTGCTAAAATACCGAAATGGCAATCCAACCACACCTGTTCCTCTCGGATTACATTTCTACAGTCATTCATTGCACTCAAAATCCATCGCAAAGACATTAGTCTTGTATTTCTACTATTCTGTTGAATTCAGGAGCCTTGCGCTCACCAACAAGTATCTATTTCCCCTAGAATAGAGTATCTGGGTCTTTACAAGCTAGGCGACGGGATTCGATATCTCGGTACTAAATCTTACCGTGGCTCTAGAGGATACTCCCAGAAATTCTCTCCTAAGAGAACGTAGTTGCAGACAAAAGGAAGTGATGTCAAGCCTAGCTACCAAGCCTAGAGGGGCGACGCTCTCGCCTAGCAGAGACCTCCTGGGAGCACTCCCCCAGAACCACGGTAAAGCACCCAGGATCCAATACCGAGACCTCCAATCCCGTCGCCTAGCCTAAGGAAAACACCCCAGGAGATCTCTTACAAAATCATCCTCCCTGAAAAATTCTTTGCCGCCCGATGAGATGCCGTGAAGGTTCGCTTTTGCTGATTGTGCTTGGAAACACAATTTCGTCCCGCGCTCGACTCAGGAGTCATCCTACTGTACCAAGTACTTCTGAATCCAAGGGAGAGTGCTCCTTCTCATACCTGAAATACAAAGCATGCCGTCAAGTGCACGAGCGGAGGCATCTTTGGGCACTTCACACCAAGCGTACAGCCGAAGCTATTTCCTTATTCTCGGCAAGGCTACCCTGGGACTCGGGAATCGTAGTGACCTTATTGGGCTCAACAAATGGCAAGTGATATAGGCTCCAGGTCGGTAGAGTATCGATGGTTGGTACTGGCTGTGATTGGAGTTATTTCGTTCCCGAGGCTAGAGCGATATTGGTATGGTATTTATTGTTTAGGGCTCAAACCATAGCCCCCGGATCTGATGGTCGCATCCTGTCCATACAGTGTATACTTTCGAGCGCTAGAAGAAGAAGGAAACCTATATGATCCCGGGGCTTATTTGTTCGGAATCAAGCGATCTTTCAAGGAGAAGAACGGGATTATTGTTCGTCACGAAATGTGGGGTCTGCATGTGGTTCGGTTTGTGACAATGCTATACTTGAAGCCCCTACCGTTCAGCGCCCGGTCTCCGTACATCATTGTACGGTACATGATTCGCCCCGAGCTGTACGGACTCTCTAGAATTTATGGTACTGGGAACCGGGTTTCATTTACGCTATAGAATTATTCCATTCATTTCAGGCCTGTACAACCACGTTTGCTTAGGCGTACTATTTAAGGTACCAATGGTCTTATATAACAACTTTCGGATATCTGGTCTGCGAGCGAAAGTGTCTTTGCTCCGGGACTCTGTCCCCAAAACTATAGCACCATAACCTCATGCCGGAGCGAAAGGGACTCTGCCCTCCATCTGGATATAACCCACTAAAAAGTCCTAGCCCGACATCCATGTTGAACTCAAAATGTTCATAGCTCTAGGGCACTCTACTGAAGTTCTTGCGATTCTTCATTCTTGGTACTCCCTTAGCAAAACCATGTTCTTCAATATCGAATATTTAATTCGAATCCCGAACCCTCTGTGAGACGGCACTATACACACTGGAACGCTCGTCACCCCGTATCCCCTCCGCTGAACGCTCTATTGATAAATATCATTCCATTCTATCCAGTACCCAGGAATCTGTGTTTTATTCTTAGTCTTTGCTGAGCAGGACCTTTTCTTTGCCCTCAAAAGTTGTGCTTCAATACAGTTGTCCGCAACCCTATCATGCACATGAATCCTCAAAGGTGTCGCTGACAAAGGTCGACAATGGCCAGATTGTCCGTCTTGCACCACAGGTTTGGGTCGTTGCGACCGAGACTAACGAAAGTGAGGCTGATTGTAAAGTAATATGTGCTGGGGGCGCGGGCTTCCCAGTAGTGAGTGGAAAGCTTGGAAGATCTCTACAGTTACATTGATACTTGTTCTTTTTACGCTCGGGGGAGACCCCAGGAACCCCCCTCTCCCTTTGGGGGCTCTCCGAGGGCTCCTGCCGAAAGGGCTGTCCTCGCAAGCTCGAAATCATGATACGTGATGCATTATATATGGGACTTCGAGCTTGCTTGACAACCCCTCCGGCAGGAGCCCTCGGAGAGCCCTCGAAGGGTAAAAGGGTTCAGAAAAAAGAGCTTATCAGAGGCTCAGAAGAGTTCAAGAAAGATCCCATCTATCATCAAAGTTTTGATTCATGGAATCAAGTTTCGTGAAAATAGCATCATTCGAAAGCGCGTATTTTAATCTGTAACATTTTTTGTTCAATTTATTATCATATTATATGTGAAACGAAGGGAATGAAAAAGAATAGAATGTAAGAAGTTGATGTTCGAGGTTCAGCCTTATGGGGTGACTTATTTGGGACGTACCCGCTTTTAGATCGAAGATGAAAAAATAAGGTGTGTTTAAGCTTGAAAATCGCGAATTTCGAAGATCTGATTGATGGAACCTTATATTAAGCATATACAGCTTTTTCCTGCATAATTTTTGACCATGAAGAAAGCAAGCTTTCCAATGATAGACCTAATCTTGATGAAGTCATAGCCTGCCGCTAATCCAGCCGTAGGCCCTAAAAATTCCACCCCAGTCAGCAGCTGAGCCTGCTGCCTGTGCTCAGTTGAATCCTATGTCCAGTCATCTCGCTGCAGACCATTATCCACGCTCGAACTTGCGCGCTTCTAGTAAACCATGGGCTATTGCGAGACGCTCTGTCAACTCTGCGGGGTCAGTTTCGCCATTGCGCGCCTGCGCCCGCGTCGATGAACCCGTAGAAGCCGCCTGGAATTACGCCGGCTCCGACTTCATCAACGAGTGTGACGAATTCAACGGGATTTGTGGAGAAGGTAGTGGATGTAGAATGCAAGACGATGAGGACGGTCGCGCGGGAGAGCACCTCGCTGGTCCCGGTTGTGTCTCTGAAAGCGGATACTCTGGACACGGGATCTCGTTGGCGGAGATGAAAGGATGTCGGGCCGTTCAGTGCTTGGTCAAGAAAGATGCTGATTGGATGCCTGAGGATGATGATCAGAATTGCGAAATTGAGGAGGATTATTTCTTGACTGGCGTTGGCGATGGTTCCCCGGACGAGGCGCCGCTGGAGGATATTGCGCCTGTGAGACACGGCATCAGTGATATCATTCTCTACAACATGGTATTCGTTCTGATCTGCATTAGTACTCCTAAACAACGCGCTAATGGACGTTCCCCAAGGCGGACGATCCCGAGTTGGGTCTTCCATTCCATCCCACATGCCTCGAGATATATAAGAAAGTTTGCGAGATTCGCATTGGCAGAATCGACCTCGAGGGCCTGTTCTATTGGCGTCAAGTGTGCCTCTTCTTCCCAACCAGACCCTTGCCGAACGCTGACTTGTCACATATTCCAGCTCGATTGCGACTTCAAAACCTTCTTCGAGGAGTTCCCTCGCGAATCCGCAGTCAGAACCAGCAGCGAGCAGTTTTGGAGGCATCAGCCCGGCTGCGAATATCTCGCTGCAAACCCTATAGACATTCCCGGCCTTTCGCAACGGCTTAAACCTCCGGTATATGACGCCGGCAAGAAACCCACATTCGGCGGTAACAAAGAACCTGATAGTAATCGCACACCACCATTTACAGTACAAGACCCATTTTCAGCACTCTCCGCTGAGATTACCAGCATGGTCCTGGATCACCTAGGATCCAAAGACATTGCGAATCTGAGGCTCGCCACGCCAGTCTTCCGACAGCTTCCGACTCTTCTGTTCCGTAGGCTCTTATTGGAGGATATGCCGTGGCTGTTCGAAGTGAAGGATCTAGACATAGCTAGGATTGATTGGTACGACTGGTATTGCACGTGGAAGAATGGCTGGGGGGATCTGAAGGGGTTGCGGAACAGGAGGAGGATCTGGCGAGACGTGGAGGAAATAGTCAGTAGGATCACAAGATTCAGAAAGAGGGCAAGATTGGCGATGTGTGATTCGAAGTTTCAAATTGGCACCCGTTGGGCGAATGCAAAGCACGCTTGTCGTCAGCTCCTCAAGACTCCGCGCAAAGCCTTGGTCTTAGCTCCTCCAATCTTGTTTCAAGAGACAGAGATCTATTAAATGTACCATCACCGCAGCAATGACGCTCTACTGCCTCTGCCTCTAAATCCATATTATTCCGCCCGCCCCGTCCCTGGTTCGCAGCGGCACATTGAGAGGGTAGCCAGATCTCTTCTTCAGCTTCAATGGAAAGCGCGCTGCAGTTCCAATACTCACAGCAGAGATTCGCATCGCATCACGCGAGGACCTTGTGCTTCCATTTCTCGTTTTCACTTGTGACCACGTTTAGATTAGAGCAAGTTTAGTGCGACCGTACCGGCCTTGTTTTTTGACAAGGTGTATTCGACCCTAACATACCTACTAAATCATATATCAATTGGTCACGTCTTACTATGACCAAATGACGATTACTTCCTAGAGGACGAGCAACCATTTCAACATTTTGTTCTACATTTCAAATACCACAACTACCAAAATCCCATGAGACCGCCCACACTACAACAGGTATGGACTCCCAACTGAACAGAAGCAGCTGTGACAGCTGTTTTGGAAAGGCGAAAATGAATGAGTTCTGATTCATCGTTGATCAGCGAGGATACCACCGCAGATACCACGTTTCTCGTACAATCTGATGAAGTAGCTACAGGACTTCTCAGCCCCTCATGCTCTGCTTTGCGCCGCAAAGCTCTCGGAAATGACCGAATGTGTGTGGACATACTAAGCTACTATTCACCACTATCAACGGCTGCATTTTGGCGATATATACAGCGGACCGCACCCAAGGCGCCCAATACAGTTCGCCCAGAGGCCCAAAGCAATCCGAAATGAAATTATTCACACAATTTATGCGCTGTCCAAATGTCAGACGGTCCAATAGGCCGGTCCGAACTGATAGTGCGGAATTTAGGAGTGGACCATCTGCATCGTCAAGGCTGTCCTCGTCTGACGCCCACAAGGCCCTTTGGGTCCTCAGACTCACGTTACTGATATCTATATCCAACGCAATGCATCGCTCCTCTTCACATCTCAAAGTAAAGGATCATTGTCTTCAGATCCGCTAGCAATATAGCAACTCGGAGAGAAATCGCTTAATGGAGTCAATTCCGTAATCGAAGTTTCTCCCAGCAGCCTACTTACCAGTCACTATCTCTCCGGGTTCTAGGCATTCTGCTTGCAAGACGTTTGTGAAAAGCTTCATAGAGTCAATTTGAAAATACCGGCATGGGCTCGACGGTTGCAACACTGTTATAAAACCTTTTTTTGTTTGCTGTTTGACAAACCCGCAAAAGTCTTCACGGGCACACGATTTCTTCTGCGTGATTATCTAAAACGGCATCTTTCTAATTTAGTGAGTAAATCGCATTGTTATTTATATTAGCACTGGAGCTGCTCTAATGATATATAAGGAGAAGAACGCTGTGCCTTGACTCCTTCCCTAATTGGTAGAAGGAGCCACGGCCCGACCACTTATTTTCCTGCCCGCAATTAAAAGCATCGGCAATCTACATGCGAGGACGTAAATCAGATATTTGTTAGCTCGCTCCATCCAAGGACCTTTAACACTGTCCTTTCGCCACTCGAGCTCTTTTAACATCTTATCAGCTCGCTCCGCTTATGTGGTCAAGAACATTTGACACTTTGCTTTCGGAGGTTCGTTCGCCTCCTCTCGTACGATCGTCTTTCGTAACCTGTTTTGCAAAAATGTACGATCCCAGTCACACATTCCAGATTTTGTCCACGGAATAACAGAGGCCACACGTGACACAGAACCTACCCGTCACCACATGGTGGAAGACTGCGGCGTCTTCCCCTCCTTCCTCCAGCTTTCCTGCCTTTCACATAAAGTATATATTTCACAGCTGCCTTCACCTTGCCACTACCCAGAATGAAGCCGATCAAACTATCCTCCTTCACTTGCGCTAAAACCTGGTCCAGGAGTTCGCAAGCTCCCACCGACGAGCGTCCTCTTCCACAGGCTACCAACATTTCTCGAAATCTATTCTCCACACAAGTGACTGCCTCGCAAAGGGTTTTCCGAAACGTGGATCTTTTTGTGTTCATCGCCGAGAAGACGACAGACGCGACTACCCTGCTGCACTTGTTTGAAGCATGCGAGACTGCTAGGCAGGCCATAAAATAGTTGCCGAATTCGATGATCACGGCGTTGCACGGCACTCTATCTCTGGAGACACGCCAAATGGCCGTCGCAATTCTCGCTCTCGAATCAATCAAGCTCAGCAACTCCGCCGAGCGAGCGAATTTCATTGCCATATACCTTGGCCATAGCGATGAACCCTTACCGAAGCTGCTCAATCCTCTTAAGGCCTTCTTGCAGCTTAGAGACATTGCCGCTGCTGTCGATACCTTAACACCGATGTACGTCAGTGCCTGTATGAAGAAACTCGAAGGGATTGAAGCTGCAAGGCTGGCCAATCGCCCTTCATATCTCCCGATGGATTACGATTGATGCTCTCGACCAGGTTGGAGATGGGCTAATGACGAAGCAAAGACACTTTTAATTCACTGGGAGCGTGATTTGACTGGCGGTCGAGCAAGACGTGCCTTTCTACAACATCTCGCTAAGGCGCCTTATCCTTGGCAACTCCCTATTCATCCTATCGAGAATTACCGCATTCAACGTGCCTTTTGGCGCTTTGAGCTCTTTTGTCGGCTCTTTCTCGAAACCTCAACCATGAATTCGGGTAATGATCTCGAGCTGGATGAGGACCGACGAAGATACATCTCTAGACTGCAGGAATGGGAATTCGAAGAGGTAGTCAGTGTCGTTCCATTCATGTTCAGAGTCCTCAGGCGCATCTACGACCCAGCCATCTTTCGGAATGGAGCCAATCATATCAACCGGTCCAAATCCCAGTGGAAATCATTCTTGGCCCAAGCACCGGCGAAGATACCAAAAGGCCTCAATGATTCCCCAAGCGATGGGCAGAATCATCGCGATTGGGAACATGAGCTGAATTTTGGGATACTCGGAGGATTGGAGGAATACCTTGAGCTGCACCATGACAGTCCTGACGGCTACGTTTGTTATGGGTCTGCAGCTGAGCTTAGCCATCGAAAGTGGGTGGCTCACCAAGTATCCAAAGGATTGCGTCACGTACTCGTATGCCATCAGCGCTATCTGCATGACCAGGGTGAGGTATTCTCGCGACACTATCCTAGTCAACGCTATGAGCCATCGCAGTTCTACCACGCGCCTATCGAAGTCCTGCTAAGTTGGCGTCAATGGCCGATGGATGTGGAAGACCATTGTCTCGAAAAGACTGTGATCAAACATCATCGCCAGTGGGAGGATATGCCGGAGGTTCATTTGCCAAGTTGCTGTTGGTCTATGACCGGTGTCAATGTCCCAACGTTTAGAGAAATAGGTTATGTCTTCTGGGATGCTAGAAATAAGAGGGAGGTTTAGCTAGATAGAAGTCGAGCAGTGAAAACGAATAAATAGTAGAGTTCCACTCCATCCTCATGTCCTTCGAAGACTTTTTGTTGATACTCAAAGATTTACAACAGCGTACCTCCAACAAGCAAAGCTCCTAAACCGATCTCGAAGACAGTGGCTTCAAGTGCCAGGACATGGTGTCTTACCAAGTTCAATCAAATCTAGAAAATGACATGCTGAAGCCAAGGCGCCCGATAGTCCGACTAGCCCGTCCAAAGGCCTGAGCTGCCCAAAATGAGAATATTGACACAGTCCACAGTCCGTCCAAACATTAGACCGTCAATCTTTAGTCCATCCGAATGTCAGACGGTCCAACGGACTAGTGCGACGAATAGTTCGGTATCTGGAAGCAGATCGTCGGACGCCTTGGAGCCAAAAGCTGATTCTTGTCTCGGACGGTCTCAGCCTTTCTCCAAGTCATCCTCCTCGAGGTTCTTCATTTGTCATATCTACTGCTGGTGATTCAACGCCTAAATCTCCACCTCGGGAATGCGAAAGTCAAAAGAGAACTCAACACACCGGTCTTGAGCACCATAGATCCGAGATCTGATCGGGGTACTCAGGAGACTGGGGAACTATAAGGATAGGAAGAGATTAAGAAGGTGTCAAAGAAGGTACAGTGCTGTTGATCGATGGTCTTGACATGGAATATGTGTCAAAATAAGGTTCCCAGCCTTCACCCAGCCACCTTATTAGTACGGTACATAAGACGTGCTTCAAGGAGAGCCTGGGGAGGATGATTCATTTCATTCTAGAAATCCCTCAACCTGAATTCTGAAAGTTTGCCTCTGTGAAGAAGCTACACCTGTGGTGGATCATCAACATTGAATTCCTTCGCAACAGTACGGCGGAGCTCGCCGACCGTGAGGTGGCCTTCTGAGATGTCAAACGTTGAGGAACTTAGAGGATGGGTAGCTCCTTTGACAAAAAGAACATCCGACAGCCATTTTGGGTCATTGGCTATATGCTTTCTGCGCGGAGTCTCCTTGCTGAGACAATCCAGCTCTCCTCTCCAACTGCCTCAAATTGTCCGCCCTTGTAGCGTCCTGAATGAATCGTTCGCCCTTGCCCAAATCATCTGCATCTTGTTTGAAGGGGACAGGATGGCGCGAAAGATTGAGGATATTTTCCAGACGCTTTCGAGGACGACGCCGTTGTTCTACATATTGCTGTCTGGCCTGGTCATCTTCATTTTGAAGTTTGACCTGTTCATCATGGAGTTTTCGCAGTCGATGAAACTCGTAGACCTTGTCGTTCAAGCTATCGACCAGAAACAACAAAGAAGTCTCAGATATACCATAGTTTAACTTTTCCCCTTTTTGGCTAATGGCCGATAGTTCCACAATCTGCCGCTCCTCAGACCAACACTCTTTCTCGATCTGTGAGACGATTCCTTGATCCAATTCGACACCTTTTATCGATGCGACCAGAGTCTCGAGATTGATAGCAAGACTTCGACAAGCTTTCGCTATATCTCGGGCAGAATCTCCAGTCCATCCGCTCAATTGTCGCGCCTCGTCCTCTGAAGTTGACAAGATTTGGTGTACAGCAGCTATGGCTCGTGAGAGAAGAGCGATAGTAGAATCAGCGACGAGTACCTTGGGCTTTATATAAGCCCAAGAAATGCCATTTGCCACATCATCTTCTGACTTCAGAGCAGCGCGAAGGTCTGTCTCTAACTCCTCCAAGCGAGTTCTCAGGTCCTTATTCCGGCCAAATGCTTTGATCATATACCCAAATACTAGGAGAAATTCTTCTTCTGGATTAAGCATCTGCTCATGAGATTTGAGACGGGTTCGGGTTTTCTCAATTGTTTCAGAATAGAACAGTAAAACAAGGTCCGCAACTTTCATATCGATCGTCCCTCTGTCGTGAAGCAGTTCCGCAATTCTCTTCACCAGAGTTTGATCTTGCCAGCCCCTCTCCAGTAAATTTGTGGGTAATTGCCAAGCCCAGGATGCAGGGACCCTCGTAGCTCTAGAATCCTCAACGACACAGAAATTTTGTATAAGAACGTCAAAAGAAGAACGACAGTCTGATCCCTCGTTGAAAAAATCGTCAGAAAAACCAATGTCACTCCCCGCGGACTTTGCCTCTACACCTTTGTCGCCAGTACGCAAAATTGGGCTGGACGTAGTGGTGGAGGCTTCAGTAGCGAGATCGGAGGCGGCAGACTTGCTGCCGCATTTCTCATTATTTCTTGGAAGGGAAAACAAGGCTAATGTCTCCAAGTGTCGTGCCAAATGCTTTTCCAGTCGCTTGGGGCTGAGGTCCTTAGCATCTTCGGAATGACATAAATGACATGAGCTTGATACGGTCTCCCAAGGTCTCTGGCATAACGCTAGTACATTGGGCAGCTGTGCTTGCGAAAATGATTCACCATGCTCCTCCTCCATGTGCTTCATAAAAAAAGTTCTTATCTTGGAATGCATTGTGACCGAGACTGTTACAGGACCACTCCTTCCTATGCATCTGGGTCTCGTGTCGGAACCAATCACTCCTTCTTTCAAACATGGTGTCTGCTCTCGAGCACTCTACGAAGGTACACGCATATGGCTGCAGATCTTTAAACACGTGCCGCTTCCATTCCATTCTCCGCGCCCAGTCTGTTGTACCCGTAAGTTTGCAGATGGTGTAGCAGTACGGGCATTCAAAGTCTCGGCCACCCTCAGAATCCCTTGGAAGAGGTGGCAATTGCAGTTTCTCATCTCCGACTACTGATGGTTGGTATGAGCTTACGGTTCCGCTTTCAGAATACACATTGACGTCGACATCGATTACCCCGTTCGTATTTGAGACTATGAAAGTGGAAGCGGTGGTCGATACGCCATGACTGACTGACACTTTTGCGCTAAGGTCGGGCTTTGTCGGTTTCTGGTCAGTCCGTGCCTCGGAAGTCGCCTTGGAATTGGCTTCGCGGAGCGGCTGAGAGTCTTTTTGGGGTCGGGTTGATGCTGTCGAGCTCTGGGTTGGATTTGCAAGCTTCTCATGATGTTGTTCACGGTATTTTAAATATTGACGGCGACGGGATATAGCCTTCCCAAGCCTGTCAAGCAGGGCGTCATTTGCGGATGGAAATTTGTTTTTCGCATGTTGCACGTCAAACGGCTCGTAACAGGAGACATCAATCTTGGACGACCTCAGAAGTCTATCTTGGCTGATGTTGCCCTTCCGTATCACCGTTGAGATTTTGAATAGATTGGCAATGAGTTTGATAATGCTTTGGGTCAATTGCTGCAACTCGGTATTTGGATAATTGCGACTTGGAATAGCTCCGCCGTTGCGCTCGTCTTCATCAGAAGACTCTGACTCTGAGCTAGAAAAAGCTTCCTCGAAGGGCCGACGCGTCCCGTTAATGATGGAGATCGCTGTACCATAGCGATGGTCAGGACATCTGAAAAAAGACAAGGAAACTCCGTATGAAAAAACACAATAATATACTTACCATCTTTGAGAATCTCGCTGAGATATTGCAGAAGATTGATGACTTGATCCTTGATGTGGCTAGCCTCTCTCAGGCGGTAATCTAAAGACATCCGCCCCACTTGATGTGCACCGATATTTCCAGCCCATACGTTGAACCGACCACACTCATCGAGTAACACAGGAAGGGATATCTGTTGCTCATAGGATTGGTCATCTTTCTCTAGAGCCTCACACAAGTCCTCGAAATGTACAACGCAGACAGCATGCCAGTACCCGATAGTCTTGGACATGGCGTCAACGTCTTTGAGCTGGCTTTGTTATCACGGCCTTGAATGATCTTTTGATGACCGCATGCGATTGGAAAGCTGCAGCAAGCTCTGCAATAACATGGTTTGTGTAGGTACTGGGTAGGGCAGACTCAAAGTGAGATGGGGTTTGCGCGCGTAAGGCGCTTATCTAGTGTACTCTAGCGGCTGCGAGGTGATTCCAAAGCCTCAGCTAATAAATGCATAACCCTCAATTTTGACTATGTTGGAGGCAATGCATCATTCCTTCTCATGCTTCAAAGGGCAGCCGCTCTCTCTTATACGCAGGGATATACGTAGGGATGGTTCATGCATCCCTGAGCTTATCTCAACACCAAGATTCTGAGGGAAGATGATTACCGGCGTCGAGACTGCAGGCGAGTTCCTCTCTCAGCAGCCTGCTTACCACTCACTGACCCTGCCCACCCGGGCTCATAGGCCTCGTACTTGCAATATTCCCATTGATAATATCGGCGTTGGAACACTACAATGAGGGACTCAAGCCTCTGAAAGACTTTTTGAGGTATCGGGGAATGATACGAGATCTTGTCTGTGAACTGGGCACAGAGCGGGCCCTATTCCGCAACACTTTGGAAAGGCTTTTGAGCGGACTGGTGAGCGGGGATGTCGAATTAGCTCTTTTACTGGACAATCCTCGCGGGCCAGGGTGGAGAGTCAATAAACTGGATCGAAAGTTGAGGCTGCGCCTCCATGACTCTTTTGGCGTCTACATGGAGTCGGTGGAGGGAATCGAGACACATTTGACGAACCTGCAGGATCAGATAGGTCTCGATAAGAACGGCAGGGTAATTTATCCTTCTGGCTTTATTTTTTAAATGTGCTGACCTGCTTCTTGCTTTAGCCAACATGGTATGATGCACGCACCCACAAGAAAGCCTGGAAGAAGTTCATGGTCTGCCTATCCAGAGAAGAGCATAACTTACTACTGGAAAAGGTGGATAAAAACAACAAAAATCTTAACAGCCTGACAAAGGACAGCCTGGATCTGGAGCCCACAAGGCTGGGTCGTCGACGAGGAGGAGAGCCTTTCCGGAAGATTCGAGACTGCGCTAGAAGCCTACACAATGTCCTCAAACTTAGCTGGTCCTGCGCTTGCGGCTCTCCACACAGCGCAGACCTGCGACTCGAAATGCGAGAATCTGACGCTGCTCCATCTTTCCGAGTCCTATTTCCGCACGCCAGCGGTCCATCACCCAGTCAGCCAGATTTATTCATATGGCGAGAGACCATAATCCGACCTATTGAGGCTCAAACCCCAATCAACAAGCAGCACACAGAAGTCAACAAGCACATGGCAGCACAAGTCTCTGCTCTGAGTATGACGAGATCGAAGAGTCACATGGCTGTCATATCTTCTTCCTTTCAACTAAGCGCGATTGGCGGACCTCTCTCAGATCAGAATAATCTGCCATTTGTACAGAGCAAACTGTCAGACACTCCCAAGAAGAGGGTTGCTTGGGCTCGAGTGCTGAAAGGCCACCCAAACGATTCCGGACAGTCCACCAGGTCAGAGCCTACCGCTGAACATCCTTCAGACATAGATTTGGGACTAAAGACAAACGCTGACAACACGAGGAACTCCAATTTGTCCAAAATCGCGGATCTGTGCCATGCTTTGAAGAATGTGCAAACCGATCTGCAATACGAGAGATGCCTTGGATGCCTAGCTGACGAAAACAGCTCCCTTGGGGTGTACGCTATACGGCAGCAACCTGCCTCTCCGCGATCTCAGCCGATCACGATGACTCTCGACGATCTCTTGAATTCAAACATCGAATCGACGTCCGCTAGTACGGCGCCGACTCGAACCCTAGAGACTAGAAAGTCTGTACCACACCTGACGAAGAAGAACCGTCTCCGTCTTGCGGTCACATTGGCTTCCACCTCACTTCAGCTACATACCACACCTTGGCTACAGAAGAGGTGGGGAAAGAAAGACATACTATTCCATGATGGTTCTACAGAGCATGCCTTCGTTTCTAGAAATTTCTCCCAAGTAGCCAGCGAGCCCGACGAGGCCAGTAGCGCTCAGGTCAAAGTTTCTTGGACTCCAGTTCGCAACGAGAGTATATTCAACCTAGGCGTCTTACTTCTAGAGCTGTCCTATGGAAAATCTTTGGATACATTTCAATCCCCAGACGATCCTCCAATGTTCACTGAGTATGCTATTGCAAGTCGTCTCGTTGACCATCTAGCAGAAGAGGAGTCTTCCGGCTATGTCGACGCAGCCAGGGCATGTATCTTTTGCGACTTCGGAAACAAGGTCAAGACACCCAGTCTTGACAACGAAGCTTCTAGACAGGCTGTTTACGATGACGTCTTGGTACCTTTGGAGGATGACTGGAAACATTGGAATAGGAGCTCACCATGAATTTGCTGCTGATGGTCTTCTCTTGAGCTTGATTTTGAATGCTTATTGCACAGCATCGGTCAATACCTTGTTTCTACCAGATTGGCCGTGTTGGCGATAGCAGCTGTCGCCCTGATTATCCATATGCCAAGCAGTACGAGGACAAATCAAGGACACCGAGGAGTCCACTTACGTAATCAATCTACGACGCCAATACTGCTGAGATCCCCCACGCAGACCGGTCAACGAAGCAGTGTCAAATTTTCAACCATCCGTATGCCAAGAATACTGAAGGTGCAGTGAGACCGGTGCCCCCGGCGTGAGTGTTGACCCTGTGTGTAATTCCCAATTCCACTAGAGCCGGCGTCTCACGTTTCTCTGCCGGAGCGACATCGGCATCAGCTACCGAGATCTCCCCTCGTTGATCTTGCGACCTCCTTCTCTACTTGACTCTGTGGACTCATTCGCTGATGATGGTCGGAAGGATCATTGTTCTTTGGGATGGTGGGCGTTTCAATGGGACGTCATCATCAAATGACTGTCATTTTTAGACCGGAGACTAAAGATGGTGGGTCTGGATGAGGTTCCGGCAAAGTAGCTTGGCTGGTAATGGATTCTGGCGTAGAAAACCGAATGCTGATCGGACTACGGGATGGCCAGTTCCGATGTCTCTAGGGATAAAACTCTTGTCTATGAGAGGCGAGGAGAGCTTCTAATAGAGGTTGAAGACTGAGAGTTCATATTTGGAGGCAGAGCCGTGAACGTGAACGCTGGCGAAGGAATTAACGAAGACAACGAAGACTCGAACTAATATTTCAACGGTAATAAATAAACACAACGATTCCGGTGAATGAAGATGTAAATCCAAACAATCATGGGCCCGTTCTGCCTCTCCACTCTGCTCTTCAATATGTCCAGGCAAATGAACAATCATCTGACGACGAAAATATCATGACACTTCATCAGGTCTCCAATGACTTTAATCCAACCACTCCCTCTTCAACCCCTCCAGAAATCCCAAAACCACATTGACAAAACTCCTCCACAAATCCACCTCCAGTCTCCAAGGATCCGTCTGTATTGCAAACGTACTAGCCACCGCATACTTCAACAAATCCTTCTCATCTTCACCCATCACGAGAAACAGATCCTTCTTAACCAGCACATTCCTCTTGAACAGGAGCTTGAACGGCAAGACCCGAAGCCGAGACGCGTGATGGATGCTGTATTCCGAGCCCGGCATATCCTTGGGCACAAAACAAAAATCCCACGCCCTTCCCAAGCCGTCCGTGAACTCTGTTTTGATCCGGTTCTCCAACCCGACCATGAGAGGGTGGAAGTGTGGTGCGGACCAGAGGCGGAGCACAGCGAACCGGGCATTCTCGTGCTGTTTGGAGAATTTGCGAGCAGTCATCCAAAAGTCGTCGAGCGAAGGAGGCGACTCCATAAATGTCTTCATCTTCATATTGTCTGTGAGCACGCGCAGGTCGATATAGAAGTCTCTGCTGTCTCGACCGGGTTCTTTGGCCGCTATGGCCCGACCGGGGGTCCTAGAGGCGTAGGAATTCTGGATGACGCCGGTTTTGTAGAGCTTTGCGATGATCGGGCGGTTGGCGACGTCCCATTCTAGCCGGTAGTCGTCACGGTGTCTCGACTGCTCCCAGTGGGCATCCCATTCTTCGAAGAGCTTCTTATCTATCAATTTATTACTCGCGTGCGATCTACGCTTCGGTAGATTCTTGGCACGCTCTGCTTGGTTGACAATCAGGGAGTCCTTGTGCAAGATCCCGAGTTCGGACTCGAAGAAGGATGACGGGAAGAACAGGGCCATCATACCGCGAGCTTGCAGCATGTCGGGGACCATGCGGCGATGCTTGTGAGGATGTACCCCCAAGAAATGGAGATCACGGATGTATCTGAATTTATGGTTCTCTTCGTCGAATTTCGACATTTGCTCGACGATTACGGCGGCTTCTCCGTGTCGCTGCTCGGCACCGGGTTCAAGGTTGGCTTGGTGCCAACTTCGTTTGAAAGCTTCTCGTATGTCAGAAAGACCGCGATAGATTGAATGGCTTGACTTACCTTTGGATTTCTCTCGGTCTAGGAAGGTGAAGAATGCCTTTTCGACATCTTCTGTTTGGGGTTGCGGTGACTTCCAATTCTTCATGAGGGCCAGATCCCGCTTCTCTTCTTCGGTGATCGATGGGATTCTCATCATTTGCCTGTCGGAAGGGCCAGCTTCATGGTCAATATCTTCCCAAGACGAGCGATCGGAGTCATGGCTGCACTTAGTGCCTTTCACAAGGGGCCTGTCCGATTCTTCATCAGACTCCTCATCGTGTGACTCGTCCTCAAGAACGTATTCAGTCTCTGCATCAGAGTCTTCATATTCCTCGTCTGTATCCAAATCTTTTATAAACCTCGCCCAATCAGGGCCCTTGCTCATGAAATCCTGCATTGAAGTCTCGTGTCCCCGGAATAGGCCGCCGACAGTTCCTGACGCAGCCTGTTCAGGGAACAGAATCGCGTCCTCCAGTACGTCAGCTTTATTGTAGAACTTACTCAAATCGAGTTCCTGATATTCTGTGGGTTCTTTGGTTTTGTTGTCCAGATTCCAAGACGACATTCGTCCCTTTTGGATAGTATCCCAGATGCTGTCAACCTCTTCGACGGGCTTGATATCGCGAGCTCGTAGAGTCACGAGGTCCCGTGTGATGGTCCTGAGCACGGATTCTGCAGGATTGTACAAGTCCCGCGTGGTACAGAAGCGGAGCGCTTTGATGAGTGTCTATGAGAAGGTCAGAAGGATGCACTAATGATGGCGTTTCGACTTCAAAAGCATTCAAAGAGGGCAATCATCGTGACTCTGGAGAAGACAAGGCTCGGTTGTCAAGGCGTCGGTGATGGAACAGACTCGACCATAAAGAGCGAAATTCGGCACTCACCTCCTGAACAGTATTGTAGAGATTCGAGAAATGTTCCCCAGCCTCAAGGTCCCAAATGTAAACATCGTAGTCTGGGTTGATAATTTCAGAGTCAGCGGTGCCTACTTGAGGGGGTGAATTGAGCCTCGGAACATGAACAGTAGGAAACCCCAAGACATCTGCCATTACTCAAGAATTGGGCCAAGAGATGAATTATGGGGGCCGAAAATACGCACATTCATTGAACCCAAAATGCCATTCCCGAGCTTTCTCCGCTCTGTAAGTATCAATGTTAGCGTCTGAAAGCCAGTATTGGCAAACAGGTCTTACTTTTCGAAAAATTTCTTGCCTACAAAGGCTCCCACAGTCCACTCGTTCTTGGAAGCTCTTCCTATGCCAGATTTCTTACGATTGAGCCACAGCTCGTCATCAGGTGGGGAGCTAAGTATTTTCCCAGTCTTCGCGTCACGAATAAGGACTAAGACCTTTGATGTTTGCATTGCCAGATACTGGAGAAACCTTCGGGTGGCTGGATCGTTGCGCTTGATGTTTGCGCACATGAAGTTGCGAACTTCTGAAATAGCGTGGACTCGGCGTAATTGTCCCCTTGAGGACCCGCTTTGGTGGTTCACGACCAATTCTCTAGCTTTCTCAAACTGGAAGTATGGTATGAAACCCTGTCAGGCATCGATTAGTCCACCTCCAGGCGTCTTATGTTTATATATTTGGGGAAAGCGCGAGAACGGAAGCAAGAAAATGAACATGGAATGGAGCGAATGAGCGAGGACGGTAGAGGCATCTGTGTTTGAGGTATCTAGATAAGATCATTCTCACGGTCAATCAAGTAAATCAAGGGACCTCACCAATTGAAGCAGCTGCTGTCTTAAGCGGTCACCCTTCCAGCGCAGCCAATTCGCAGCAGGAAAATACTGAAAGTTCGCCAGGACGTTCAGATCAAAGAATTCATCCCAGTGACGGCAAAGCTTGATGGCGTCATGGAGGTTGCTGTCCTTTGCAATCAGACAGAATTGAAGCCAACCACCCCGACTGATGGCTTTTTCGCTCGGGTAGTTGTAGATGTATCTTCCACAAATCTTGACCCGCATCTTCTTGGACTTGAATTTGCCCTCGTCATCCACATCGCCGAAATCGATCCATGTTTTTCCTTTGTCTTCCGGGTTTGACTGGTCTTCGAATCTTTGTTGTAGCATCTGGTGATGCTGAGCCTGCTTCTCGCGCTTCGGTACCCAGCTCTCAGGCAACTTACGGCTCGGCCATACATTCTTTTGACGAAATCGCTCCATGTCTTCAGAGAGTCGACTTTTTTCTATCTTGGCTACCGCTTCGTCAATGTCAGGGTCCTCTCCTGCGCCAGTACCTTCGTCATCCTCTTCTTCCTCGCCACGACCAAGATCTGCACAGGCGTCACGAATCTCTTGTAGTCCTGGATTATCCATTTTGATGGCGAGGTCCCTCAGATCTGTGTCGGTGACTTCTTTATTGTTCAGAAAATCGTCGACGCTGTTGGCCTTGATAGCTGCTGGGAGTACTGTAGCATGGGCCAACAGTAGTCGACAGAATAACAAATGCTTGACCTCAGCCATATCTTGGAGTAGCTCATCAATTTCTTCATCTGGGAAAGGGGCGGTCTTATCTTTGAGTTCAATCGGGTTGTCAATTGTTCCAGCAACATGCATTCCACTGGTATAAGAAAGCTTGACACCTTCCTTGAGGTGGCGCCGGATCTGTGATGCTGTGTCGTGGGCCGCCTTATCCGGGAGCGGTCGGTCTGATCCATTGGTCAAGACTCTTTGCTTCGATTTCTTCGCCTTTTTAGAGGATTTCGGAGCATTCGACTCGACAGATGGTCTAGCTTCAGTGTCCCCATTCAGAGCAGACTCTAGAGCTTTGGTCTCTTGGTCGCCGCTTGTATCTTCAGTCATGAGTAAGATATGCTTGATTAGGTCAATGTAGTTGCCACGCTCATCCTCGATGACATCTTCAATAGGATCCCAATGAGCATCCTCTTCCTCCTCGGACATCCCTTCTTTGTAGGCTTCTTCAAGAAATGCTTCAGATCTCTTGGCATCCTCTCTGGCTCTTAGGTCCCGCATACGAAGCTGCCTATCCTTGACGTGACGCTTGAAGAGAGCAGCCTCCTTCTTGACTCTCTTCTTTTCGCTTTCTCGTTGCGTCTCCTCTAAATCCTGAACCTGCCTCACCCAAGAAAACCATTTGTTCTTCTTGTATAACACTTCTGCGGTACGACGCTCAAGCCGCTCGAGCGCACGCATTACGATGAATTTGCGATTGCTAAGAGTGTCTAGATAATGCTGGTGACCGTAATCAAGATTGAGCGAGAAGAAACGACTATGGTGCAATTTACGAGCACGAATCACTCGTTCAAACAGAGCATTCTTCAAAGATAAATGGCCGTAAAGCTCTTGCAACACCTCTTCAGACTCGATATCTTCGAAATTTTGATTGGCAAGTGCAATGGAGCTTTTCGCGAGATATTCGGGTGGAGACGCATCCAAAGCGTCGAGACGAGCATTGCGTCTCTTATAGCCTGCGTATAGACCTGAATATTTTCAGTGAACGTGAAAAAGAAAAGGTTTCTCAGGTGACCAAGTACCTTGGCACTGCTTGGAATGGTAGTAGCAGAAAAGGCCATTGAGAGAGGTAGGTTCGTCCGCACAACGCGTCTCATCGGACACAATGAGAGCTGTACACTGTCCAGCCATAACGGGAAGTCGGTACCACGCCGCTCCCTCGAATTGTTGTATATTGGGTCACGCGTAACTCCCCAGCGACTCCAAGAGTTGGAGGAATTGGAGGACTTAAAAGGGAAGAGGGTTCAAAAGCATAAGGAGCTAAAAAGATTCTACTCTTAAGAAACAGAAAGGATGCTTGTATAATCATTGTGCTTGCGTATTGCTTTGTGGAGTCGCTTCGTGGAAAAGTGGGAAAGACGAAGTCGCGTTCCTGATCGCCGTTGCAGTTTTGTCAGGGGCATCCCTGGAAGTGATACTACGGAGAGGATGGTATGGAGAGGATCATATCGACAGGACCATATGGAAAGGACGGTGAAAAATTCCTACGTTTCAACTGAGAATTTTCATGCCATTTCGCGACCAATGTGATGATAACGGCAGCTTCTATTACTCTCGATGTCTCAAGCGATGTTGTCAAAGCATCATCTCAGGAGTCCTCTTCAATGAGGCATCGAACCACCAGATTCCTATACCGTGTTCCCACACAGAATGGCAGATCCGTCGATGTTTTAGCTCCCATCTTGGCTTTGAAATCCTCGCCTGTGAGATCAGCAACATCGCCATACCGGCGCTACTCCCGGTCCCTATTTCACAAAAGCGTCCTAAGCTGTAGACATCATACCGCTGCTCATAAATAGTTCCTGCCTTCGTGAGCTCAAATCCTCCAGCAAGCTAAGCATTGGTTGGTGTGGCTTTGGCCCCTGGGCGTTGCCGCCCCGTTGCATGCCATACGGATATTCCAGGCTCGGAATGCGCCTCAAACGGGATTCCTGATCCCTTCTCATAGCAAGTTACCCTCAATGGTTACAGCCGAGTCCTTTTATGGTACGATATGAGGGATAAATACGCTTTACGTGAATGTGAGCAATCTGGTAAAACGGGCGACCAAACGCTGATCTTTTAATTTAACACATGTCTAAGAAAGAGGGCAAGTCTAGCTATGTAGGGCCGGCGCAGTCAGTGCTGTGGCTATAGTGCAGGGTCCCAGGGTCCAGCTGCATGCTCTGCTGGAAGCCGCGACAGCTGAGGCGCACAAGGGTGATGGTAGGAGACCGCTCCACCCTCGACTGAAAGCCTTGGGCATACAATCATGTTTGACCCACCTAGTCTTGTTTGAGAGCACACTGGTCGTGCATTCGAGAAATGAGCTACTTGATAGAGCGAAGACATCAATACTTTCTTTCACCTAGTCGGATGTCGCTTGATCTATTGGTGTCCTCGCTCTATCAAGTAGCTCACTTCTCGAATGAACGAGTACACCAGATCAAGCGTCTAAATCAGTACGTCTAGAGGCCCGATGTGATACAATGAGAAAACGTGATCAGAGCGCCTCGCCATCTCATGAGAATGTAAGGTTGGCCTTACTGAGGGATGAGCGTATAAAGAGGCTGAAAATTAGAGTGCCTCCAGAAGCCTGGAGCATGGGGCTGTGTTCACAGCCCTAGCCACGCCATCGGTATGGGTGCTCCTTCCTTCAGGGCGAATTACCTTGCTTGTGTGGCATTAACATCTTATGTAGCACGGTGACATCACGTTTCATTGTGCATTTGCTGGTCAATTTTAAAATGGTACCCTTGTCTTTCTTCCGCGAAAGAAATCTCGCTATCGCTCGCTTATAATGAACATGTTCAGAATATCGACATTGCAGTATTTATCAGCTATTTGTGCCACCTACAAGATAACAGCGTCCGCGACAGGCAGGTTTCACGCTCCTCGATGATAATAGCAATCGCTGATTGCTTCTCTGGACAGCGTCGGTGAACGCAACTACGAATATCCGTGGCCCAAGTGGAAAGGCAACATCGCCCATAGAGACACCAGTAACAGACTCCTCAAACTCAATATCCCCAGAAACGGCCGCTGTCATTGTTGCAATCATCGTTCCCATTGTGGTCATCGCGATTGTTTCAATTTGTTTCTTCCAAATCCAGAAACACTGGAAGTCGCGCCAAGCACAAGCAACTGCCGCGGACGCTGGTAGTGATCACTTTAGCCAACCAGAAGACCTCCATCTTTATCTACAGAATAAAGCCGAGCTGAGTGACGGACAAGCGGGATACGAGATGCAACCTGAGGGGAGAATCTACGAATTGATGGATCGTCATCAATGTCAGGATATTCCTGAAGGTGAACTTCGACAGCCTATGCTTTCACTTGGATGGCGACATGAACTGCGCGGTGAAGATCATGCTATAGAGCTTGGTGCTCCACGAAATCAGCAAGATCCCCAACGATACAGCTTTGAGGAACCTGATTTTGTGGACTTTAACGAGTCAGTTCTGTCGCTGCAAGGGTTCGCATGAAGCTCAGGACCTTGGCTCCGAATTTGCCTCATACTCAAGCGATAGGTGGCTTTGAACCCAGAATCCCAAAGTTGAATCTCCATCCTCGGATTGAATCCTTTCGGGAACAAAATTCAAAAATCCACTCCAAGAAGACAAGTCTATGTATCACATGGAGAAAGAATTGCTTTACCGAAGACATCACACAGTACTCGATTCACTCAACCATTTGTAAATTACCCAATACTATCTTAGTAGTCTTCCTTGGGATCGCCGATTATTCCGTTATCCGTTTGACGATTGAAGCACGTCGCAACGGCATTGTTACATGTGACACTCCCTTCTTGTCGCACGTAAAAACTACCGCTCCTTCTCTTTTCCAACCCTGGAACGGTTCTTATTGATATAGATCTTGATTCAATCGACTAGGTAGAGCTCTACCCAAAATCGCTGTACTATCAAATCACTCGATACTTATTGATTCCGACGTCGCTGACTGCAGCACTGCCAATGTAACGACATTATCGATTTCCATCCCTACGGTGAAGCACCCAAATCTCAACCAAAGCAAAAGCTAAAGACTCGCCACACTCCCAAGCACCTTTCTCAGAAACAATATGAATGACGTAACTTGGACCTTTTTGGGCGGGCAGCAATAAAACCGAACACTGGGGTGGTACAAGTGGGCGTATTTTGAAATGACGGATTGAGCCTTCCAGCAGAAATCGGCCTACTTAACTTCACTCAAAGTCCAGGATGGTGCGATGTTCGATGTTGCCTGCTTTGCTGGAAAGACCTTGTCTATCGTATGAAGCATCGTTTCGGTTTTGGCTATGAGTACAGAGTAATACCGCATGCAGACTCTATTTCCCCTCTCTAAAACATTCTCTCATCCTCGCCGGGGCATGTAACCTTGAGGAGCTTCTCAGGTGATACCTTTACGATTCAATGACCGTATATCCCCGTCTCAAAGACCCCTTCATACTACCATCACTCCCTTCGACCCGTTTTACCTCCGTACTACCGACACTCCCTGGTGCTTCCTTCAACAGCACCAGCCCATTCACAACCGCTCACAACCCATATAGATGTCTCCATGATCAAACTCCTCCCAGCCCGGATAAAGCTTCTGGAAGCCGCATCCCCACCGCACCGCTTGAACCGCAAAAGCCGTATTCCGCATCTGGCCGTCGGATTCATAGTGCGCGATGGCGGTGCACAGATCTTCGAGGACATGTCGAATCCCCAGTCCATAACACACAGCATTTCCCTCTCGCGTTTGCCGCGCGTCGACACCGCTCATGAAATTCTGTGCTCTATCCGCCCCCGCACGCTGGCTTTTGTGGCGGCGAACCAGCTTGAGACAAATAGAATAAGAATACGGGTCGTGAAAATACAAAAAGATAGACTCAACATTCGGATAGAGCTGCCCAATCTCCCGCTCAATCTCCGGCCAGCACACCGGAAACTGCTCGACATCCGAGCGCTTAAGCCCGATACCAACATACGTGAGGAACACGCGCCTCAGGAACGCGAAAGCGCGGGTGTTCGGGCACGCGAAGAGATGAGGGGACGGGCTCGCGGGGCGCTGCCAGAGATGTTGCTTGCCCGGTTCGCCGAAGATGCAGAGAAGCTCGAAGGTGTTGTCCGTGTAGAGGATCGGGAGGGCTTCGCGGTGGATGGCTTTGCTGGTTCGGAGAATGGCGGGGTGGATGGAGGAGGAGGTGGTGGGGGTTTGGGGGTGGGTGGTGGGGAGCGAGCCGGGGCAGAAGGAGAGCTCGGGAATGGGGTGGCGGGTGAGGAGGTCGCTGTAGATGAGGAGGCGGATTTCGGTGGGGAGGGTCAGGAATGGGAAGTCGGCGGTGGAGGAGGAGGGAAGGTTGGGTGTCGTGGTCTTTGGTGAGAATGCCGCGCCGCCGAGTACGGTTTCTGTGGTCATTTTTGTGTCATAAGATGGAATAGATTCGAATTAGAGCTGATGGTGCCAATGGATACAAGTCTGTTTGCCAGACAGACACACAAAATCCCATCTATCATGAAGTCACACAAGTATGCCAGGGTTCGAACATTAAAGTGAAAATATTTTGAAACATTGTGACTGCCGATCCGGTAAACAAGCTTCTCTCACGTGATGATGTTTTCCCAAAGTCCACCAATCGGTGCACAGATAACGACATTAGCGCCGAGTCAACACAGGAATCTCACAGATGGTCTTGGCATCTAGTGAGTGATTTGATACGTATTCAAATTGCCTAGCCGATCGATTGTAAGGACTGACTTCCAAACCCAAGAGTACGAAGACCTGCTTTCTTCGCTTCGCAAATCAGGGCTCATATGGCCCAATCTGGCCGCGGTAAACCTCCTGCTTACATGGAGATAGAGAGCCCGACTGACTCAACCCATTCACATTTCCAATCCCGTCTTCCCAGAATTCCCATTGCCAGTCCATGCCATCGCAACTTCAAAGCGCAGGAAAAAACAAAACTCCCCTCACCCAATACCATACTCCTATCCCAATAAAAAACCCCAAACCAACCCCCTCACTCAACCCCCTCATACATAACCCCCTTCCACGACCCCACCCCGCCATTCTCACTCTGCTTCGCGCAAAAGCCATAATTCCCCTCCCCCAAAGTCTGCGGCCACTCGATGAAGGCAATGCGGTTCGCACACTGCGGGTCCGAGTAGGCCTGCAGCGCGCTCGAGTTGCTGAGGAAGAGGTTGATGCCGATCCAGTCGATGGACGTGCTCATGGGGAGGCATTGGTAGTTGGGGTAGTTGGGCGGGGCGCCGTAGATTGGGGTTTGGAGACCTAGGACGGAGCTGGGGTTGATGCCGGGGCTGGATGGGGGAGGGTGGTTCAGTTAGTTATTTTGGGTGGTGGATGGGGCGGAGGAGAGGGGAGGGGTTGGTAGGGGAGGGGGGAAAGAAATTACCATGCATGTGCGGGGCCGAGGGGGCCGTTGTAGCTGAATTCTCTTTTTGAGTCCATGAGGGTTGGGAGGGCTGATGCGCTGGTGCTGAGCAGGCAGAGAAGAGGGATTGTGAAATGCATTGTAGGTAGTTCTTTTGTATTAAGTTTGGATTTCAATGCGGTAGAGGAACGGCAGATCTAAATGAGGGATGGAGTTGACAAGTTTCGAGGGGAGAGCGGCCCAAATGTAGGCGAGAACGATGCTCTGTGTTCAAAGCCCGGTCACGACAAAAGATTGGTGGTTCGGGCAAAATAGAGTACAAAGAATCGTTAAATAGGTTCTTGAAATGCTGAATGAAAGCCTTCTTGGCTCTGCAGCGACTGAAAGACTACAACAAAGCTTTTGACCCTGTCTTTCTCTCATGTAGCAAGATAAATGTGCCTAACCGTTTTTTTGAAGATAGAACAAAGCCTCGAGGACGAAATTAGCCAAAAGAGCAAGACGAAGAATAAGGCGCTAGTTGACAGGAGTGTCAAATTTCCGCTCCAGTCTCTACTCCATTTCGAAATAGAGATTGTTCCTTTCTGATCGGGGTCTGCGGAACAGGCTCACGAGGTGGTCGGAAACCTGTTCTTAAGACACTCCCGGACTTTCCCAGCATCGAGCCCTTTTTTTTGTCTTTTCATTCCGCGGAACCACAGGCGAGCAGAGCGAGCTGAAAGTGCCTTCCAGGGCAAGGTAGTCATTCCGTAAGAGTCGCGGGGATTTTCGCTTTGCGCGTCTTCGTCGAGCAAATTGTTGAATGTGGTACCGAGCTCGTATAAGCTGTAATCCTTCAGAGCGATTGCCAGTAGAGCCGTGGCTTTCATCCACGTCAATAAAACTTTACGGAATCCGCACTGTGAGAGAAGACGTTGGATGAGGGCCAGTGTTGCCATTCGTGAGAAGCTCACCCGGCTTCAAAGTAACGCTCACAGTCTTTTCTGTCTTAGAGATGATTGGAGGGGGTCATTCGAGGAAGACAGAGTCGTCGTAGCCTTGTTTCCCTCTGCCCACAATTGGTACTCATAGGCCTGCGAGCTGAGCTCTGCCGAGGTGTTCCACCTGACAACATGATTGGTCCTGCGCTACTTTCGTCCTGGAACCAGAGCAGCCCAATCCCCTCATCAAATGCTTCTTGCCCAGTGACTTTCTCATACTTACCCGCTACCGTCCCAGTATATTCCTTGGAACTTCTCTGCGGCTGTAATCTTCTTCTTCGCCATTGCTATCCTTAGCAATAAAGTATACGGAGGGTATCCAGCATCAGAATCGTCGCGGGCTAGAGTCTCGAAGGCGTGTTGTAGAGTGTGTCGTCTGATCATGGTCTCGAAGACACCGATTGGTGGGTATCATTGTTTTTGCGAGTGACGAGATCTTGCTAGCCATGATGGCAGTCTCAAAGACAGCTTCTTCGGGTGCGAGTGTGATAAGTCAAAGACAGAGTAAATTGCAACAGTAATAATGATGCCACTTACTACAACAATAAGATCAATCCCAGGTTTAGAGACGCCAAGTGCGTGGTGTGAATCATTGTATTCGACTGGATGAACACCTTTTTGATTCACTCAGGCAGGTGCATGTGAAGCTAAGGCACCTTTCATCATCGCGAAGTAACAATAGCGCTCTTTGCAAATGGTACGACATTTACAGCCCATCCTACATGTCCCTCATCTTTTTCTGATGGGTGTCTTGTTTTTAATTTTCAAGTCCCTTTGTTCATGCATCCCTTTGTCCATGCACATCAGCTTTGACCATCCATATCAAGTCCAAGACAGACCTTGAAGGGACCGCCGCATGTAACAAAGGAATAGGGAATAAGGTATCGATATTCCTTGTGGGATTTCTTCCTTTGTCAAAATATGGTTTTCAGCCTCGTCCCTGCTCTATTTGAGGTGATATGCGCAGAAAAATAAGGGTCCCGAGAAAGTATAATTCAAGCAAACTACACATCACACCAAAATCTCAACACAGCGCACCAGAGTCAAGCATCTTAAGAGGCCTCGAAAGACTCGGTGGAGCCGGATCAAATAACAGCACCTACCACCCATCTTTTCATTCTCGCAATCTTTGTTAAGGCCGATCGGACTCGTAATCGATATATCAGAGTCGACTACCTCAGAGGTTTCGAAAGATGGATTGGATTGGATTACCTGACGTGCCAAATCCTCATCCTCGCTTTTTCACCATGCCACTACTAACAGACCTCCCAAACGAACTGCTTGGACAGATCATGAGGTACCTCTTGCCTGACGATGTCGACAACTTTTCCAACTCTTGCAAACACTTTCACACCCTCTCAGTCAGAATGTTTCCGAGGCACAAAGAGCTTGAAAGAAAATACTCCCAGGTCTCTTGCGGCTTGTATGGAAGCCACAAAGCTTTCAAAAATCTTTCCCTATTCCGTAAAATTCTCAAAGACTCAGAGATCGTCTGGTACGTCAAGACCATGTGCATCGGGCTCGGCGATTTTCACTATTTCCATAAGGACAAGGAGAGCTGGGAGGATTGCCATGAACTAGCTGTGGAGTGCAGAGATGGCATCATCGAAACAGTGCAGGCATGTCCGTACCTGGACGATGGAGAACGTGAGCGTTGGATCCATGGGATAATGTCCTCTGACCAAAACACAACTGTGACTCTTCTTGCATCCATGTTCCCATGCTTGGAGTATATCTGCTTCACAGATAATTATGCGAACGAGGAGTTGAACGACGAGCTACATGTCCTGGTCCGAAATATCGACCAAGCACGCCGCCTCGACCCTCGCGGTTCGCACGCTTTCAGCAGGCTCGAACGCGTCCAAGAACGAGGCCAGGCGGCAGACGAGCTCCAAAATATGCCATCATTCGAGCCACTTTCTCGTCTGCCCTCAATGCGTCGCTATATAGGCAGATACTTGTACCACGAAGATGGATGGACACCCCCTGAAAAGAAGTCTACCATCACAAGCTTGGAGCTTATCGACTGCATGATACATATCGCAGCTCTACGAAGTGCTTTGAGCGGCATCGAAAACCTGCGAGACTTCACTTACGAATCCTTTTGGGCATGGGAAGAAGAAAGTATGACATACTGTGTGACCGAGAGAAGGCGAGATTGGCAGCCTGGAGAGATCATCTTGAGCTTGCTAGAATTTGCTGGCCATTCTCTTGTGAACCTGGATCTGACTCGGAAGAGCAGCAGAGAAGATCAACGCAGGGAAGAGGCCCGGGGATGTATGAAGAGAGATCCAAATGGAAAGGAAGAAAACAGGGATTACGGAATCAATGGAGTATCCAAGTGGTTTATGGGCTCTCTCCGAGGCTTCGAGGTGCTTGAGAAAATCCGCGTCCAAAACGAGATGTTCGTCGAAGAAGCTCCAGATGACAAAATAGGCCAAAGGGTGGTGCATCGACTAGTAGACTTGTTGCCGGCTTCGATATTGGAGGTCTCATTAGCAAAGCCTCTTTTGAACAAAGAGGACTGGTACCGGCTGATGGATGGGCTACAGGAGCTCAGGGTGGAGCGGGTTCTAAGATTGGAGAGGGTCATATGCGAAGGGCTCAATCATAAGGGATATATGGACACCGTGTTTGAGGCAGAGGGTCTTGAATTGATTCCATCAGAGGCTGACTGACGCAGTGTGATGATAGATCTGATGAGAATCGACAGATTCTGAAGGCTGACGGGCTTTTCACCCAGCCCTTGGACCTGTTGACGTTACGATGGTGGGGACTCCAATCACAAAGTCCTCGGTCTCTGTGCCGAGGAAGTTGCTTTCATACATACCACGTCCATACAATGAGCCAGCTATTTGTTGTAGACACAGCCGCCCACCTCACAGCTTTTCAGAAAACATCCAAACATACCCGACTTGATGGCCGGCTGAGCGCAAGACTCCCGTCGAGAGAAGATTGATGGACTACATTACCATGATCAACAAAATAGAGGAAGTAATCAGGGTCTCAAATAATATACACTTCAAGAAGTTCACGATGCAGTGCCGGGTACAGCAGTGGAAGTGACCAGTAGCCCAAGTAATTTTTGATGCATGAATCGAGGATCCCTGAGTAATGCCAAGACAGTAACAACTAGCTATTTCACCACTAGCGTGCAAAAGGTTGCCGAAAATGCTTGGCTTGCTTGGCAGGCCCGCCCTGTCGGTGACCGAAGAGCGCATTTGAGCAAATACTTTTTAGCCATCATATCAACGGCAGCGTAACTTTTCCTCCGACCATGACACTAAAAATGTTCCTGCATTCCTGCTTGCCGCCAGACTCCACACTTCACAGTCCACATAGCACGTGCCAACCTCACACTAGGAAGATATATCCGGAAGAGGCCTCGACTATGGTTTTCCTCCAGCGATGGCGGCTCGCTACTGTCCTCACTTCACTACATCTAAGCCTAACGGCGCCATTATCTTCGTTCCTTGATATGTTGGCATTGAAATCTAGTCCCAAGTAGGTGTATGAGAGGATTATGACGGTAAGATGGAACGCAATCGGCCAGTGTATGCAAGGGTGTTACTTTCCACCATTTGATCCATCTCTCGATATCCTCAATGGGCATCGCCATCGCCTCATTGTGGCCGAAGATCTCTGGAGCTGTACTAGCTTTTACGAGTCGTAGTATTGAAGGGTCAAAGGCAGGTCCTTTTACTCATAAAGCGCTGTCCCTCCTCAAAAATCTATCTTCACTTCCGTTATATTCGCACCGCACTTTACTCTATTCCTCGATCACATTTACCAACATCTCAATACCTGTTTCCCCACCTCCATCAATCCAACCACCCAACAATGCACTTCTCCACCATCCTCCCCCTCGCTCTCGCCGCCCTCCCCACCATCCTCGCCCTCCCACCACCGCACGACGACGCCGCCATACCCCAAGCACCATTCTGCCCTCCCAAACCCGCCACTCCCAGCCAGCAACATAACATCTTTTTCGACTTCATCAACATGCTCTACGTCCTCGAAGACCCCACGAACGCCTACCTGACCTACGTCTCCCCGGACTACATCAACCACTCGCCGTACGCGCCGCAAGGGCGCGCCGCTGCCATCGCCTTCCTCCAGTATCTGATCCCGAGCGTGGAGCGCACCATTGTGCACGAGACGTTTGAGGGAAATATCGGGTTTGTGCATTTGAATGTTGCGGGGGGGCAGATGGCGGTGGCGGATGTGTTCAGGTTGGATGGGACGTGTGTGGTGGAGCACTGGGATGTGGATCAGGCGAGGCCGGCTAATGCTACGAACCCACTCTCACTGTTTTAAGGACGAAGAGTTTCGATGGCTCGCGGATGAGGTAGGTGGCTTGGAGGGATAATAGATGTAATTGAAAGCTGGCGACTCAGCTGGCGTCCGAGGCGGCAGCGTGGTTGAGGTGCGCAGAAGCTGGGGAAAGATCAAGCACGTCAATTGAAATCTAGATAGATCCATCTCGCCGGTCGTAGAAGTCAGTGCGAAATATCGAGAAGTTAAAGTTAATTGGTACAAATCGATCAAAATTCAGGATCCATCTGGAAAAGTCATCGCTGATGAGAAGATTCTTCCTTCTTGAAATCTGGCTGCCGACAAAGCAAAACCAAAAGAACATGATGTCGAAGCGCCCACATGTGTAAAGAACAGTCGTGCAAGAATTCTCAGATTTAGTAGCTACGTTCGGATCACCCAAACCGAAGAAAGGGAGGGGAGGTCCTCCTTTGGTCAACTTGGGAGAGCAGAAAATGTCAATCCCCCTCCTCGTGATCGGGATACAGTAGCACGGATAGAATAGTGGGGTGGATATCGAGCCAAAGGAGCCTTCTTCCGCCCAGGGAAGAAAGCAGGCACAGTTCCCATCTTCAATCCATTGCGTTTCACCCCGATTTCACGGTCCTATACAACACTAATAGTAACGAAGAGACTCTATTCGACGCGGAAGGGCATGTTGGTAACAAGTAGACAGTGCGAAAATAAAAACAAGTTTGCAGAAATATTGGCCGCCGGTATGGACATGGTCCCGGAGAATCTCAATTGAAAACATAACCTTTATCGCGCCCCATTTTCCACATCATTTGCGCCGCTTTGCCAGCCAGCGGTGAGCGATGTGCACTAGTCTCCCAAGCCAGCTCTTCGAATCCTGCTTCCGATGTCATGGATCGCTCTGATATGTCAGAGAGTCACTTTCGTGTGGGTTCAAATGTTGCGGTCGGGTCGTTGTGTCCCTGTGAAAAAGCAAGGAAGGAAACAGTGGTGTGCTGAGTAGAGCGCTTTGGTGCCCGGCTGGTGCGGTGGGATTTGGAAGATTGGGCGTCAACAGCATAATGCGGTGCAGAATGGAGAGGGAGAGGAGTGGGAAGATTGTGAGGATTTTGTGGGGCTGAATGTTTCGGAAGGTGCCGATCAATGTAGCGCTGGATTGTGTATGAGTTTCCCTATGGGTATCAACGCGCGAAGAGGTATCCATCATATCTAGAACTCTCTTTTCTAGCAGAGTTTCTTTCTGGGTGCGACTCTTTGGAATATGACATACCTTTACGTCACCTACAGATACTTCCACAACGATCGTCTAGAAATTCAGAGACAACTCCTTGTACTTACTGATCCGCGGTTTATGTACACAACTCCAGCATCAGCATTGCCACTAGCGTCACTTTAAGCGAGCTCGAAACTATTATATTTCCCGGCATTTGTTTACACGACATTCAAAGGAGAGTAGATCGAATCCCTCGATTCGGTGTAGCGCTCCGTTGCGTCGTGGTGACGGCGTCACGAAGGGCAGTTCGGCGGCAATAATTCCGGCAGTGGGAGTGCCAAGTAAATCCCTCCTGTGAAAGGGGTGGAACGAGCACGAGGGGTAAACGAGTCGAGCAGGCTGTATTTTGAAGTGAAAGGAGTCCCGACCTCGGACTTGGGTGAAGGTTCTGCTTCGATCCTTGAGGGGTGATCTCGGGCAAGGATATTGACAGAGCGGAGAATTGAATGCTGGTGGCTTTTTCCGGATCTGCTATGTTCAAATGATGGGATGTCCTCGTATCCGAAGTCTCTGGCAATTGGCCTTCATCTAACATACATCTATCGGATCCTACGAACGTGGTGCCACGCTTCATCATCCTTAGCATATCGATTACAGCTCGCTGCCATAGCCGCGGCCCCAACCGCTCCCAGAGAGCCTTGCTCTAGAAGTCGTCACAGCACAGTTCCATAATGGCGGTGCTTGCGCTGCTAATATATATGGATCCAAAGCTTTAGCGATTCCACAGATCAAGTCGCTGCAGCTCTTGACGCAACCCAGCGTGGGCAATCCTCTAGCAAAGGCGATTGGAGAAAGATTCTTCCATGGAAAACAGTCGGGTCAATTCCAACGGCGGGGATATAAATAATGCCCCAACGAGACACTTCTGCGTTGACAGGGTCATGAATCATGCTGGTGAGAGAAGGTGGTCCGTATCGGCATTATTGCGGACAACGCATCCGGTTTTCCGGCTGTGGATGTGAGGAGACCGAGAGGGAAGGCCGGACGGTACCAACCATCTCGGGCGTTCGATGCTTGAAGTGGGAGGTAACGAGCTTTGAAGATATCGGCAGCAATTGAGAGATGAAACTGAGATTATCGCTCGCATACTCGAAGGCACACATCACACACAAATGAGGGCATACAAGTGACGTAGGTAGTGATTGGGCTGCCCCAACGCCAGGGCTAGCAAGCGAATTGAGGCCTGAATAGGTATGTATAGAACTCCTTCATGACACGTGTCTCCTGCTATGACCGCTTTTCGAGCAGATTCCATGAGGGGGCCATGGCCACTAAACCATGACCTATTCGACTCGCTAACCCACAGTCCCATTGTAGTGATGAGACCATTGCCCACTGTCCACGGGGTACATGTGCAGATCACGCTTGAACCATCTCACCAGCGATGTCCAAGAGAGTGTGAATTCAAGACTGAAAAGAAAGTACCGAGAAAAACAATCGCACGCATTTTCGTCATACGATAAATCGATGCTGCAAGATTTGGGAAGTCCCAATCAAGCCATTCAAAAAATCCAAGCAAACAACTCCCAATTATCGTTGGACCCTATCACAACGGGCACTTCTTCTCCCCCAAGATCCGCATTCCCGTCATGCCTTTTCGACGATATAAGAACATGTTCCCTACCCTCGCGTCTACCTATTCCCCACATTGCTGAGCCCAGAGCCCGATCTGGCCGTGCTATCGTTTCCCTCTACTCAACAGACTCCAATCTCCCCTCCAAGCTCCAAGACATCACGCGGCAAGAGTGCCACGGTCCATCATGGAGAAGAAGAACCACGCCAACACAGCCAAAATTCCCCATCCACCGCGGCCGGCGCTGTCACCTAGGGGGCCCCGACCTCCAGCATCAAGCTTCAAATCACTAACACCGGAGGAAGTCCAGACGGGGATCGAAACCTTCACCACGCAATTCCAAAGCTCGCAGCGCTATGAATCCCTAACATCTTTCCTCGAGCAAGGGCAGAAGACCAGAATCACGCAATGCATCTGTCTCGGTCTGGGCCACTTCATGAGCATTGACAAAAAAACCAAAAAAGAAAGGAAATTCAACGGCGGCTTCAACAATTCCCTCCACCGACTCGCCATGCTGTCGCTGCTTCTCGCCCGTTTAGCAAAAGGAACCGAGATCCGAGTCTACATCCACGACCCACGCTTCACGAAACAAGAACGAGAATACCTGCAATCACGCGGCTACATTGTCCCGCAAGCCGACTCCGTTTTTCCAACAATGTCAACGAGCACCTTCCTTTTCGCGCCGTACGCGCCCGGCGCACCCATATCCAAAGCTCTCGGAAAAAACTTCCCAGCTCTGTACGTCGGTACGGAACCACCGGGAGGCATCATCGTCGAGGGTGTCGTCGATATGCGTCCTCTAGAGCGGTTCGAGCGCGTTTCATTCGAGACGGAGCGATTGCCGCTCTTTTGCCTCGGCGGCCACCGCGGTCGGGAATCCTGGGGGAATGCAGTTGTTCGTTGGCTGAGTCCTGGATATGGAGAGGCAAAGGCGGCGGATCAACTGGAGGAGGAGGAGGAGGAGGAGGAGGAGGAGGAGGATGGAAAGAGAGGGTCTCATGACGCAGGTGCATCTGGTGTTGGAAAGAGGGGCAAGGGTGGTGGTGGTGGTGGACTGGGGGATAAGGATGGTAAGACGGATAATCAGGGCACGCTGGCGTCTAGTGCTGGGGCCAAGGGAAAGGGGAAGGAGATCGCGATCGACTGGTGGACTTACGAACCGCCAAAAGACGGACAATAGGAATCGCAGTAAAGAAACTCATTATTTGATACTCCCTCCCCTTTGATGCGATCGGCTTCAAGATATCGCACAAAAATCCTCGCCCAATCAAAGCTCACCAAAACAGATGATCCCGCCAACCTGCCCTTTCCATAACGGTCAAAGTCCTCTTTACTCCTATCCAACGCTTCCTGCGCGCTTCCAAGCTCACCTTCATCGCAACCAGCATCCAGACCTCCGCTCCGGATACATTGAAAGTATTCCTCCACAACGTCTCTGACGACCCACTCATCGCACCTTACGGTCGACCGAAGCTCCACATCGTCCCTCTGACGAACACGCCAACTCCTTCACGATGCTGAGTGGCTCACCTTGCTACCCGGCTGAGACGTCGTGGGTTGAGCGGTAGGCGCTGCCCCAGATCAGTCTGACGAGAAAGGGTCGCAGAGTTGTCAGAGCAAGCAACTTGATACCGCAACCGCGGGCCAGGTCGCCGTCCGTTTGAGCGCTTCGGGAAGCGCGGGGACTATACTTAAATACCTTAGCGGAGGGCTATGGTTTGCGACAACTGTATCTAGCTGGTATTCCAAATAATAACCGCTAATAACCGGTTTCTTGGTAATGTAACCTATTATTGCTGAATGTGTGTTAAATTGTATATCATAATCGGTTACAATTAAATAACGATAATTGAACGGTTTTTCGCACATCCGTCTCAATAATATATACGATTATTTATAAAAACATATATTTATTTTTAAAGTTATCAAACATGCCAAGCCCATGCTCGAAAGTCTCATATGTCGAGAAACATCAACGCTTTTAAGAATTTGACACCAAAAATGAACGATTTGAATGATTTTCTCGCGGGGGTGACATCCGCAATATCTTGCGCTGGGTATGTGGATGGTTGATGTGGGGTGTGAGGTGGTACAGTCGACGCTCGCTATAACGGAATTCGGTATAACGGAAATCTCGATACAACGGAAGAAACCCGCGGATTTCACAAAAATTACATACAAATAACGGAATCTCTCGCTATAACCGTATAACGGAATTATTTCTTCACATTAACGGAATTTTATGCAAAAATCATACATTATACACGTATAAAATGTGTATAAATATAAAAAGTTCTCGATTTATGTAAAATTTAGCATGCATTAACTAAGTTTCATGATTAAGATACTAGCTTCATGCTTAGCTTTATCTAAATTGGGCTTAGCGTACTTTCGTTATAACGAAATCTCGCTATAACGGATTGACATTAGTGATTTTGTCGTTCCGTTATAGCGAGCGTCGACTGTACAGTAGGGGTCAGGGCATCTTCCATTCTTAGATACTCAGGGTCACCCCCGGTTTCGACGCTATTCCGACACTAAATGAAAATTACAGCTTACTAATCATGCTTCCGTATCATCGATGAAAGGTATCGTCTATAAGAAACGGTTATAAATAATAACGTTTGTTCTTTGTGACCGCCTATGGGCAGCTATTTTGCTTGAGACCGTTATATATTTGTTACGGTAGTGCTACGGTACGGCTACGGTACTAAGTCTTACGCTTGGGTCGCTAAGGTACGGAGACGGAATTTTGCAATCTTACTTTACGAGCTAAACTAAAAACATACTAGTCGCGCGTGTTGATCCAAAGCCACCAGTGGTGCAAGTGATGGAGCAATGTAGACAGAGGAAGCAGATCAGCTGGACTGCAAGGGCGCAGTGGACCAAGAGCGATAGAAGTTTCATAACGTGTCGAACCGGAAAAAAAGGCTCCCATAACTCGTTGACCTCCTGCTCGTCCGGGATAAGCAGTAACACTAACAATTGACGGTCAGTTTTCATCGTCTGGAGCGTTGCGGCAAGATACTAAATATTCCTGCTGGCAATTGACTCGCAAGTAATGTCTCGTACTCCATGTTTTGAAGAGGTAATCATTGAACCCAAAAGGACCATGACATTAATGGAGAAAAGTGAGCTCCATCTACTCAGTCTTATGAACTTCAGCAAAATGTATACATGGAGACATTGGAATCTGCTCCGACCATCATGGACTCAGCCTAAGCATCAGTCTCTTATTCTGACCTGACATCGCGCCGCCACATTAGCAAGGTGCATCTTTGAGACGAGAGAGCCAAGAAAAGCCGACTCACCGAGGCCGAACGCAGCCCCCGCTCCACCTTTCGTAACGCACATTTCATTGACGGCTACGGCTGCAGCCCACATTTCGAACCAAGAACTTCTATCAGTGTCTCCTTCCGCGAAATCGATGATTGCGGTGCACGTTCCTTGCGCTGTTTGTGATGAAATGGTCAATACCGAACACCGCAAGAGGAAAGTCACTTTCCAGAATTCCGAGTAAAGGCAAGGAAAAGCCGTCGTGCATACCGTTTGTGATTATCCTCCCGCCTGACGGGATGATCACACTTTTTTGCCCAGTTTGTTTATTCCTAGTAAAGACAAAAGTGCTGACGCCGACTAGGAAAGTTCCTATTAACTTGGCGCAAGCCGTCTCGTCTTGGTGTCCCGAGTCGAAGGTGCATTTTACATCCGCACTGTAGGAGGACACTTTGACACTGAGTCCGGAATGTATACCTGAAGAATCAAAAGCGAACAAGGCTTCAGTCAAAATGATGTTTCTCGGTTCCAGCGAGGAAGGAACACAATACACTGACCCACATAAGCGAGATCGCCACCAATCGGAACCGATCCTTGGGAGGGCTTCTTCGTCGTGTCTCGAAAGACACACTTGTCTAATATTGATTTGGTGGCCGCTGAGATCGCATTGTTGGATGCAGCGTCGTGAAATACCTTTTTCATATGATTGATATCGATAGCACAAAGACCGTCATCTGGGGTCAAAAGATCAGTAGCTAGTAAAGATCCAGACAGCAGATTTTGAAGCGCTGAACTTGCCGCTGAGGTAGCGATACGGTGTGGGACGCTCAAAGAAACCCTTTATTCGCGAGCCGTAAGTATGGAGTCCAGAATCTGTGGGCATCTTTTTCCACGCCTCCTCACAGCTCGTCTTATTTAAGTAATACCCCAATCGTCTACCGTCGCATTTGATAAGGTCATTGGTGGCGTTGACAACTTGTACATCGTTTGCCGTGCTCGATAAGTTGAGAAGTCCAAGGATCGATGATGTCGATGATGATGGGACATTGATCGCCGAAGGTGGGGAAACAGGGGCTAGACCATGAGCCGCAAAGATGAAGAGGAGCAAAAGAACAAGTGCGGTCAAAGAAGACATATCAGGGTTCCAAAAGCGATAAGATAAAACCGGTCGAGGTGTCGTGGAGTTGTGTTCGTAGTAACCCAAAACAAATACTCTTTAGGTGATTGTTCTTTGTTCAGGCTCTTGCAGTAGCATCAGGCTATGATCTCCTTAAAAGCCACGTGTGCAGCAGGGGAAAAGCGCCTCGCGAGTATGTTTCAGCGCTAATAAATACCAATCGCGCCTAGCGGAAACGGAGCGCAAGTAGGTACCTTAAACCTTCGAAGACTTTGAACGACCTGCTGCTGCCGCTGGAACTAGGGTGGTGCTAATTGCCACTCCACCACGGGAGCTGTGCGGACAAAAAGTCATCCCTAACTGACGCTATCATCAGTGCCTACACCGTTGTGTCAGCCGTAGTTCAGCCCCTGGCCCAGCGAGGTCTCAGTCTGAATCACGACAAGACTAGTATGAGCATTAGAATGACAGCGTATGGGGACAGAAGTATGCACAGGAAGTATATACTGGTAGAGAATTAAGCCACGCTACTCATGTCTCCTGTTGCGACCTCAGAGAGATTTTTTATACTCATCTGGTTGATGAAATGGAAGCACACCAAAGCATTCCATGCTCAAGTATCTCCATTCATACTCCAATTTCGTAGTTGAATTCTTATCTGTTCCTAGTCCTACAGTATCTAGGCAATGTGATTGAGCAGGAGCACCACTTTCGCAGTCTGGAGTCATACAGGAAAAAGGCCATGCAACGAAGATAAAGGGTAATGACGGAAATAGCGGGCAACGACAGCACAGTGGAAACTTCCAGAGGCATCGTGAAAATGGAGAGATAGAGTTCTGCAAGGGTTCTGTATCCTACCGTTTCATTCATGAGAGCTTCAAAATCCGTGAAGCTGCATAGGTCTTTATGGCTGGGAGAATTTCAACAATGTATCTTCAAACATAATACAAAGACAAAGGAAAGTGATAACAGTAGCATTCCGCGACAAGTACAAACCTCTAGAGACATCACGAAGCAGTGACGGTCGAAACAAAGCGAAATTCTTGCAGGTGCATTTCCTAAGCATCAAGAATGCGACATAAATACCGCCCTAACCCCAACAATAACCGAAATCATATCCACTCACTAATTCAATCACCAAGACAATGGTGTCTCCAAACAATACGGAGCTGCCACAGCAGCAAGCTACTTACGGACGTCTCACCCCACCTCCCACTCCTGTGATAGGGACATTTCCAAATGCAGAGACCACCCAGGACCAAGCTCAACAGGAAGCTGAGTTGGCAGGCTCAGCTCTAGTGGTAGATACCTCTCCGAGTGAGGCCGGTACCCCAGAGCAGGAAAATCAGGACGAAAATCCCACACAGCCTGCAGCCATGGGGGCTTCAACGGGAGCAGGAAGCAGATCCAATGACGAGGATAGCCCAGTATACCTCCCCGACCCATTTACTGGCCTGTTTGACAATCATCCTGTCACAAAGAACGCCCGTCCAACCTCGGACGATGCTTTTAACCCATTTGACACCAAATTTCGTCCCGGGGAGGGTTTCGAACCAGGCTCACTCAACAAGAGAGAGCAGGACTTCGAAGCAGACTTCGACTCATCCCAATACCATGATGAGGATTTCGCTAGCCCAAGGGACAAGGGCAAGCAAAAGGAAGACATCGAGAACGAGAGCACAGAACCCTCAAGCTCGGACATGGCAGCCAATCAGAACAACACAGCTGGGGATTTTGAAGACCAAGAACCCAAACCTTCGGACACCACAAATGATGGGGCGTACACCCCACCATCATACGAAGAATTCCGTGACACATGGCACAACTGCGACCGCTGCGGAAACATCCTTCGCTGCAGCTTCATGACACCACAGGCTCAAAATGATGACGAGGAGGTCGATGACGAGGAGATTAGTGACGAGATGGAGGCCCAAGATGAGGAATCGAATGAACAACCTACAGTATGGGGCCTAGTCTTGTACTTTGCTCGTCTCGTTGCCTTGCATCTCCCGCTTTTCGCCCGTCTCTTCCCTTGTGCCGGGATCGAGCCTACTGGCGGAAACTGGAACGAAGCAGCCGACTATGACAGCACCACAGTGGCACCCGGCCAAGGTTGGAATGTCCCTTGGAATGCCGTACCTTCCCCAGCCGAAGCAGGAGGCGAGGATGAGACTCTGAGTGCTGCAGTGGAAGAAAGACCGCTGTATCTGCTTGTCAAATACGACAGTCGCCCATTTCCTAATCCCAGTGGAGCCAAAAACACCGGCAAACGTGGTGCCGGCTACACCATCATCTCCGGCATCCTGCCCAGCAATCCCTTTCCAACGGTCATGGCAAAGATCTTGCACCGACTGAAAGGAACAGATGGCTCTCACAACCCTTATCCCATCGCATCAACCGCTCAAATCGACCATGTGGATATCCAATTCGGTGCGATTGCCGCTCATGCCCCGGGCTTCCTTGGGCGGAGGAAGATTGACGAGGATAATGTTGGAGATCTGTTGTGTTATCTGCGTCAACGCATAGGGGGCGATGATGTGTTAGAAGTCTTTCTTGTACCGATGAACGAGCAGGACGCACAAGAGCATATTCCAAAATCCTTTGGGGATTGGATGATTGAGAGAGCGACGCACGGAAAGGACGGGATTGGTGGTGAGGCACTGCGCGATCAATTTGTGGGGACTTATCAGGAGCGGATGGCAGAGACGAAGTTTGTGGAGCAGGGCGAGGAGCAAAAGGAGACGGTGGAAGGAAACGACGTCAATGCGGAGGTGTGAGACTGAATGCGAAGGGAAGTAAATGATGCTGATGGTAGGTGATACATTTACCTCTTGGGCGTTCAGGCTCTAACGGCGGTGTTGGACGTTTTGGTTATTTTGGGATCTTGTGTAGAGGCCGTACGCTCGTTTCAATAGACTTGGGCCTCAATCTCCTATCAAGTAAATGCCTTGTCCCACAATTTGCAAGACTTCATTTGTCCCATCACATCGCAGGTCTAGAAAATCACAAAAGCCGCCCACGACTCGGCATTACTTCGGCAACTGCATCTAGCGTGCCTCGGCCCTAAGACTACCTACGTCTCCGAGGCTTCAAAACCAACCGCAAGCCATTTGTCAGCAACTCCACTCCAAGACCTCCTTCATCCACATCGCCCTCCAGAAGAACCCTCACATCCTCCATACCATACCATACCAGCGCCCTCTGCCACCAACACCAACTCACTCACACTTAACCTCAAACCCCCCTTCTCTTCCAAACCAAACCAAACCAAACCAAACTCTTCCCCATCCATCCATCCATCCAGCCAGCCAGCCCACCAACACCACCACCCTTCCTCACGCCCAAAATGTCATCCCCCACAACAACGCGTACGCCCCCCTCTCCTCCCAACCCCACTGACACCAACACACACACAGCCACGAACCCCTCCCCCAATCCCAATCCCACCACCACCCCCATCGCGAAAGCCAAGGTAATCCACTCCGCCTCGCCTCGCTATGCCTGATCGAAAAAAGAAAAGAAAAGAAAAGAAAAGAAAAAAGGAAAAAACAACCGGCTGACAAGACATGACATGTGCCCCCCCATAGCCGTGCTGCGTGTGCAAGGACGAAAAGGCCCGACGGGACGAATGCATGCTGTTCAGCGAGAGCGAGAAGCCGCAGGAGGCGTGTTGGAGTGCGGTGGAGAGGTACCGGAGTTGCATGAAGGGGTTTGGGTTTGAGATGGCGTGAAAAAAAGGGGGGGGGCTGCGGAGGGGGCCATGGAGAAGAGGAAGGTGTGGGGCGCGGGTGGAGGCGGGGGCGGTGTACGATATGCATGAGGAATAAAAGCATGGCAAGGGCGTTGCATTAAATGGTGTCTATGAGGTGCATTAGATGAGGCGAAGATCTCTGCTCCGATATGTACATATTGTGCTCCTATATAGCCTCAACAAGACATTTGTACAGCAGGTGGGTATCTCGAAACATGCGCGCCGCCCTCCGACTACGCTCACGACTTTTTCGGCATCTTGCCACTTCTCATAGTTTTTGCCTCGCTCCCATTCGGCGTCGGAGTGGACGCCCGCTTCTCCGCTTCTATTTTACCCTCGGTTCCCATCTTCAACCGAAATTCAAACCACTCCTGCAGAATGTCGCTTCGCAGCAACAGTTGCCACGTGCACCAGAGATAGCAGATACCAAAGCCTGCCGCTCCGACCATCACATTCAGTACGACCCAAAGATCCGGTTTCCCCTTGGGAGTTTCGACGAAAGCCTCCGCAAAGTGCCATCCAATCATCATCGCATAGAAGCCGAGATGCATAGTACTTGTTGATAGACGGATGCCGCTCTTCCTCGCCGGTTTCCCAACGTAAAGATCCAGGCTGGTGGGAGGTAGTCCCATCAAATATGCCCATAGTAGTGAGAGCACAAAGTAAGGGACCCTCAATTCGTCCCTCTTCAGCAGCGGGAAAAGAGTCCATACAGCAAGCATGTTCGCCCATCCGACCCAGGCTCTCATCTCTCCTCCTAGCCCGCCCTTTACGCCGAGCATCATGGTCATCGGCAGCAGAGGTAGCAGCACGCTTTTCTCATGTACCTGAAAAGAGCACAAGAAGAAGCCCCACGCACTGCTAGCTAATGCCCATGGCATTAATTCCTTTCTGGGCGAGGTAGAAATTGTCATGCAGGCGGGAAGTATGGCGACGATCGTGGCTAGTAGCGAGACCCGCTGCAAAAGAGGGATAGGGTACGTGTTGAGCTTGTGGAGGGTATGGATCGCGCACCATACATTTGCGACTTTGTCTTCAAACAAGCCGCGCGCAAACGGAAAGATGCGGTGGACACTTTGTGTGAACTGTAGGGAAAGTGAGTAAAGGTAGGGGTTGAAGTCAAGGTACGGTAAGATTTGGGCGAAAAGAGGGTTGACTTCTCGATCTGTAATATCAAGGGGTGGTGAGATCCCTCTGTAATTATCGTAGACAGAGCCGAGGAGTAAAGGAGCGAAGATCAGGGCGAAAGATAGAGTAGTGACGGTGGCTATTCCTATGAAGCGGCCGATGTGTAGCTTTGGGAGGAGACAGACTCTAACGAGGTAGGCAAACATGGCTGGAGCGTAGTATAGCGCCATCTGCTTAAAGCACAAGGCGGAGACGAAAAAGACACAAGCCCACATGTAGCGATCTGAGAGCAGACTTGACATGCTAGCCACCACGAATCCGAGCATGACGGTGTTGTACTGAAAGTGAGCGTGGTCGGTCAGAATTGTGGCGGGCTGCATCAATATGGCTGCAAGAGCTATGGAGCTCTCCCACTTGCTGACGCCTTGCTGTTGAGCAAGCTTTCGATTGCAGATGATTGCAGCTGGTATATACACGACGTACTCGGAGACGATGACAGTAGCTCGCATGTAGACTTTGAGTAATTGCTCTTCGATGCCTCGAGAAGTGTCGAGGGCGAACCAAGATTGATTGAATAGAGAGCCGCTGATGTACCGATCAGCAACATGTACATCGAGCGCTTGATAATCCTCACATCTTTCCGAGAAGCCAGCTATGGTACGCAGTCAAAGGTGGGTAGTCTAGGCCCCAGTACTGCAGATCGTAGAAGTACCATGCCGATACAGGCAATTGTGTAGTGATTTCCATCCAATGCCTCTGGGCTTCGTAATCACCATGCATTGGGGGGGTCTGGAAGCCTAGCAGAAATTAGCAAGAGCCCAGCAATTGACCACGAAGCTCTATACCGGAGTAGCCCCATAGTCCTGCACACCACCTGAATAGGCCGACGACCATCAGAACCAAGGGTAAGATAACCCATTGCGAAGTGTTTCTTCTTGCCGGCCAGAAAAATGCCACCAACGGAAATGCCGGACTTTGGGCGCCTGCTTTCTTGTCCGATGTCGCAAGCTCGTTGCTCGATGTTGTACGTGGAGAATCCCTCTTCTTTTTCTTCCTAGCCTTGTACGGGGATGGAGGAGCGGGCATAATAACAACACCTCCCAAAGCCGCAGATGACCAGTAAACAAGTGGAGAATTGACTCGAGGGAAAGAAGGGTCGCGTTGGAGGTCAAGTCGGTTAGTCGACGCGCGGTACTAGAAGCTAGCAGGCTTGGCACGACAATTAATAAGCCTCCTAAATCGGAAGTTCGGAACTCGCACGCGCTTGGCCGCTTTAGCTCACTCGCTTAAAGTTCGCTTTATTCCCTCCCAGCTCACTTATCTCTCTCGACGCCGAGATCACCTCATTCAAACCCCACATAACCCGAACGTAACTCGCACACCAACTCACTTTCGCCCCCTCCCCCTCCCCCTTCACAAGATTCTCCAAGTCCAAAAACAAGCACACGCTCAAACACGCAAACCCTTCTCTCACCCGCTTTCCTTGCACGAGCCGTGAAACCCTCCAAAAACATATCATATCCACAATCATACTCCGATCCCATCTCCACAATATCACATCACCTGCATCTAGGTAGTTGGATCCTCAGATCTCCGGGGGGGGGGGGTTGTGTCTCTGTTAAATCAAACGAGGCGCAGCTGCACAGATAGTCGATGCAAATCTTAAAGGGTTATTGCGTGAAGCCATGTGTCGGTGTCGAGGAGCTCAGTCGAGTCGACGTGGCGAGAACTGAACTGGATAGGGGGGGAGGGAGGTGGTAGCGGTGTGATGGGTCAAACGGGCAGAAGATGAGGACGGCAAACAAGTCGCGAAGCGTAAGACGGCGAGATCACAATGTGTTCGTTTCGATGCAGCAGGAGCCGTTTTTCGTTGGGTTTTCGCATTGCGAGATGCGATGTTTTGAGGTTTTTCAACTATGACTACTTCGCCAGAAAAAGATAGCAAAGCCTGAACGATCCTCCCCAAATCCAGGATCTCAGTCCCCCCAGCAATAGCCTGCCCGCATTTCCCACCGCTGACGATTAATCCCTCTCCCGGCGGCGCTGTGGCATTCGCTCCTCCGTAATAATAGCCAACAAAGTTATCCGGTCCCTGACAAATGGGATCTGGATAGAACAATTGACAAAACCCAGCCACGGACGCCGAGGCCCCACAGTTTGGATGTTGAATGCAAGCGATACGGCAGTCGTACGGGTCGTTGACGTTGGCTAAAGGATGGTACATTGAGGACTCGTTCGAATGACCGACATCCCTGACAGTGCTGGTGATAGCAGGATCGGCGACTGTAGTAGTTGCGGTGATGGTGGTCTAGATCAATTCAATGTCAGCAGCGCTTTTGATGTCTTTACAAAGACACGTTAAGAAGATCAGATCATCTAAGAACTGGTGCTACGGTAGAGTTTCCCCCCCCCGGGAGGCAAGTTTTCGGAAAGAAGGACTTACGTCAAAGGTGAGTGTAGTTGATGTGTCAACGGGATAGACCGTGTTGGTAATGCTATCGGCAATAGTCGCTGTAATAGCTGGAGTCGTAGCCGTCACTGTCGCTGTCGTCTTGTCGGTGGTAGTAATGGTGGACGTCGAGTAAATCTCGACAAACTCACCACACTCAACAGCGGTGGGATAGATGACAGGCGAATGGATAATCTGGCCGTTTTCGTAATGGCAGGAATTTGGTAGCTTGGAACTTTGCGGAGAGTTGTTTGGAGGTTGTAGGCCTCGGCGTCGACGTGTAGCAAATGTTGCTGATGCCGAGACTGCTGAGACAGAGCCGGGCGATGTTAGTACTGTCGAAGTTGGGGTGGCAAGTGTCGTTGTTGTCGTGATGGTATCGGTGACAGTCATAGTCGGTGTTGCTGGAGGATATTTGGTACTAGGGGCATGCGCTGGAACCGAAGCATTTTCTACCTTCAACTGTATGGGTACCTGTCTCCGTTGAGGTAGAGGAATACTTGTCGGTAAGTACAGACTCCCTGTTAAAGAAGTCGGAGTTAGTGTTCGTGCTTCAAGTGGAGCTTTGTTACTTTTAGATGGGTTTGAAGTAGCATGTGTGCATTCGGCTGACAGATCAACCGTTGCCGCTCCAATCATGGCATTGAACATGCACCTAATTTAGAGATACGCCCGTTGTTACATCGTTACGAACACGGTAACATCGACCTAAGATGTTGGTGAGTATTCATAAGATTGATTGTAACGTTACACGGTCCTCGGAAGAATCCTTAGAGTTATGGACACTGGTGTGACTGTATGAATCGGAGCGACAACGCTTCCAGATCAGTTTTACATATCCAGTCGAGTCTAATTCAACGCTTCTATTCGCTCGATTCATTGATATCTCCACGTTCGATATCGACCAATTCCTTTCCTGCCTGTACATCAGTTTCCCCTTGGTTTTGTCTATCTCAAAGGATATCCACTAGACGACATGTCAAACGCACAATTCACAACTTGCGTGCTTAAAACCTCAGCGATGATAAATAAAAACAACGCAGGCAGTAGCGTCCTTGTGCGACCTTACACCAAGAAATCCGTAACATTCAAAGAAACGAACCCAACCAGATCCGCGTGAACCATCTCTTCCAAGCTAAGACCAATTCACAACCTGTTCAAGAACCCAATATTGCGACCGTTCGCTCAAAACGAGAGCCCCGAATATCGCGCCAACAAATTCAGGGAGTCCACACGGGGACTCTAACAGCAAAATGGCCACATCGACTATCACATAAGAATCCAGAAAACAGTCCAATGGGGACGGAGAAGACGTGCAGCGATGACTTTTCTAGCAACAGCTCCTAAATCAAAGAGATTGGAAAAACTTCGTTTACAAATACTTGCAATCAAGCACAAAAAGAAATCTGCGATCGAATCACCAAAGCCTTGTAGCCACCCAATATGTGCCTCCTCCCCTCGCAGCCGAGCAGATACGCCCAAAAGATGAGACGGCAAAAAGCATCGATCCGCGCTGCCGACGTTTGCCAGTCAGCAGACCTGCTGTTTCGATCGATCCGCGGAAGATGGTTCCAGCTGCTCGACGCAAGATTGGTGGCAGGGACTACATGCGGGATCGGACTGATGGGAGGATGTAGTATGAATGGAATTCTGACGACGAGGTTTCCAAGTACAGAGGCATGTGTGCTGGTGGAGATAGATCGCTGTAGCTTGGCATGCTCGTGTAGGGCTGGGCCATAGGGTTAGGAACGGGTTGGATCCACGACGAATGTTAAATAACGTTAGCTTCGCTGCCTCGGTGATCTTTTTTGTTCGATGCTTCTCCTAAATTTGCGAATTTCGGGGCTACAATCTACGAGTGCTTCCAGATGATAGTCAGTGTCATTCCAGCGAGGAGATCCTCGTGCTTCATCATAATGTACCATCTAGGACCAGGCTTAGCGGGTCACATTTACAGAACATGATGCAACATGTGGCCATCCAAACGGGAAATTGTAAAGGATGGACATGTTGATTCGAGAACACTTTCCACGGATCCTAAAGGGCGTCATAGGTGCTCTACCTATCGCCTTCTTTGCACTATGTACTATGATTTGATGAACGACGAGAAAGAATTCAAACGTAGAGTACATCGAGCCTGATGTTGCGCACACGAAATCTCTACACCGGAGTCCCATCTGCTTTGCACTGGGGAGGGGCGCCGGTGACTGTGTCCCCTTTGGTCCAGATAGTTTCTATGTCACTGTTGTTTGGATCGGTGGGATCGACTCTGTAGACCTTGTTGACATTTGTGTTGAGCATGAGGGCGGGGAACTCCCAGCCGACCCACTGTCTCGCAGGTCAGAATTTCCATCCGAACAAATTAGAGGGATGGATTCATGGACTCACGGCGCTGCCTGCGGCCGGGGTGACGCCCTTGGGAGCGAAGAAATAGACGTCGCCGGAGGCCTGTTCGGCTAGGGCTTGGGACTTGCATTTCAGGAACTGATCTCCGTCGAAGCCGAGGGTCTTTGAATTCTTGTTGTAGTCCTGCGCAACCGCTGCAGACCATGGGTTGTCGCATACCTGATCAAACATGACGTATCTAGACACACAGTTCTTAGGACATACTCATCTTTAATTTGGGAAGAGGGCCTACCCGGCTTTGGCAGCGGCGTTTCCAGTGGTGCTCTTTGGAGGAATCAATGATGGATGATTGTTGGCCCAGCACTTGGACAAAGTGATCCCGGTTCTTCCACCTGGGCGTCAACATGTCAGCATTGCTTTTCCAACGGTACAGAAAGGTGCAACAGACTTAGCGCGGTGTAAAACATAGTGGTCCTCCCCGCAGCATATCCCTTTTCATTGAATTTATCCAAAATGTCTTGTATAGAGACTACCAGGCCATCACACACGAAGATGGGGTTTCCCTTTGCGTTCGTTCCAGCCACGCACTGGCGCTTCGAGAGGTCACGCTCTGCTAGATCAGTGTTGCCGGTCGTTTCAATCCGCGACTCGAGAGTTGTTGGCAAAGTCTCAAAGTGCCTGCCAAGGACTTCGGCCAGAAGGAGTCGGACTGGACTGCTGGCGACCAGCAGGTTTTGCAGGCAGAGTAGGATTAGGACAGGTGTGAACAACATTCCGAGAGCTTTTATCCGATCGGAACAGTGCATCGTCAACAAGCCGAAGAGAGTTGAGATGTGCAGCGGCGGTTGGGGAGAAGGCGTCGAAAGGTAGGATGTGCGGCAGAGATACAGAGATATATCGATGAATGGACATGGTGCTGACGTACAGACAAACCATGATATAATATCAATATCCGGGGCGTAGCAATCGATTGGATCAGTGTACGATGAGACGAGACGCTAGTAGATCGTAGATGTTGCCAACAAAATACGACGTAGAAAGTGAAACACATACATGTGTCTCTCACATTTGTGGCGGCACCCTACCATGTCACAGACAATAGACGGGGGAAATACCAACAGGTGAAAAAGGGTGACATGCTTCGCCACAAATATCGCAGACCTTGTCCCACAATGACTTCAACAACCCAACAACGGAAATGAGCGAAACTCGCAAGTAGTGATCCGGGTTTTTTCTCGAAAAATGAGGTTTTCTTCCTGAAGCACGTCTTCCGGTGCCGGCTGATAATTGCTGAGCCTCAAACCCAGGGCTTTCGCCGTGCGGCGTAAGGCACCCTCAACTTGAATCCGATAGGTACGTTGCGACACCGTGTGCCCCCATACAAGGGAGTACCCGTTGCTAGTTCTAATGCACTGAAGGGTGTGACAGTCTGACCTTCCAAGGCCAATGCCATAGAGCTTTGCCACACGATGATATTTACAATAGAAATCTTGATTACTCAGAATGGAGACTTGAGAACCTGCTGCCTTGATGCCTAGCTTGTCTCTTGGCCCATTTCGTGATTGAAAGCTTTCGTCAGCATTAAGAGCTCAGCTCGTCAGTGGCACCCCACTTTTTAAGAAGATTGATTATCTCTTCCGGAGAGTCCTGCTGCTGGGCGAACACCAGGACCTGAGGTGACATGCAGACGTCAGCATTCATGTCCTGCCTGTGTACCAGTATGGAGGTATCCTTACCGGGACGTAACAGAAATGACTAGTTATGACATCGAAGCCGTTGTCAAGAAGAAATTCCAACATGACAATGTCATTGTCCGACACAGCCTGGCTGATCGGGTCGGCTTGATGGCCGAAGGTCTCTTGCTTCAGCTCTGGGAACTTCTCCAGGATGACACTGTATACGTCAACGCCGCCTTGGAAAGCGGCTTTGTGGAGCTCTAGGCTGCTCTTGGTGTTTGGGTCGCGTTCGAGAAGGTATTGGAGGACTGAGATGTGCTTCGCTTTGCAAGCCGTCACGAGCATTTCGGAGGTCGGAGGGGGTGTATCAGGGGCAGGATGGGCGTCGAGCAAGCGTTTCAGGCCTCGCAAGTCTCCCCGCTGGCAGCTCTCAAGGGCGATGGCTCTCGTGGACTGGTCTGACATTGCAGGTTGGATAGTGGAATGAAAATTCTCAAGGACAATTCTCATTCCTTCATGAGTATGTTATAAGTATGATTATAGGTACACCTATCATCTCCAATATAGTCACGAGTACGTCACAGGCACACGCCTCTTATCATTAGATTTAGTTCACGGCGAGAGGGTCCGGTGGCGCGCTTGAACGTCTAGCAGTTGCAAATATGAATATAATCCTTGGCACTGATCCTGGCTGCCCTACCGCTCCTATAGATCTATAACATTATGAATCTTGTACTTGCCAAAATAAGGTGTACATTGAAGTATATTGACTTTTGTGATTCTAATGCCATCGGATTTCACAATTCGATGATTAGTTTATTAATATAGAGGGGGAAAACATGGCGGTTTAGATTCTCATCCGAAAATCTTTCACATTTTCAACTTCCTTGTAAGTCAGCAAGAGTACACTTGATTTTTATAATTCCAGCGACATCAGAATGAAAGCATTCAGAGCACTTCGTTACATCCACACTTGTCGCTGATGTATACAATAATGATGATGATGTTGTAGATCTATGTCGTGAGATAGAGGGGCATGCATCGATGCCAAGGATTGTAGTTACATTTGCAGCTGCTAAATCGGCCCCCCAGCAACCGCCGCGCCGCACCCAACCTTTTTTAGGACTGTACTATAATACTATTGTCACGCTCTACCAACGAGACATCATCACTTTCGCAAGCTATACCCAAAGCTTGCAAGTGGCGTCTGAAGAATTTCCAACAACCAAAAAGCGATATTTGATCAGATATAACGAAAGAATAGACTTTTGCAGCGGCGTCGTGGATGTCAGTCGAGGAATCCTCCCTTTTCAAACACAAGCCCCAAACAGACATGAGAGGAGGTTCCTGGTCTGCTGTGCCCTTACCGCCTCCCAGACAGAGAGCGATCTGGAACTGTACAACATGTATCAGGTATGGCAAGTTTGAGTGTCACTTCTGCTCTCCACCTGAGACGATGCGATCCAGGAGCTGTAGGATGACAGTCAACCATGGCTTTGGCCCAATTTTGCAAGCATTCTAGAGGAGAGGCTATGGTAGGACGTCTCTATTGCATGTGGGTACGCTAGCTGTGCTTGGGTCTTTATTTAGCTGTGAGCAGGTCGTCCCATCCATAAGTTGAGCATCCCTCCCTGCCACTCTATCCATCACACACGGTAGACATGAGCCTCCGAATCACTGTACTGGCGCTGGTCGCGCACTTTTCGCTCTCCGTCTTTGCAGTTACTTGCCCAACGGTCACTCCCACCGCACCGATTCCGGGTTGCTACGGACAGCCAGGATGCGCATACTACATGTGAGTTGGTGGTGCTCTTTCCACTTGATCTGCTGACCACCTCCCTCTAGCGCTACGGAACAAGGCCTTGGGAGTTGCACCCCAAACTACTGCTTCTGCGATGGGACTACGGCCCCTCTACTTGCTCCGACCGGAACCGCGACAGCAAGCAATTGCGATTACTCCACCCAACCTGCGTCAAATATTGATCTTGGTACCATCAAAGGCTGCACCGAGTCAACCTCATCGACGAAAAAATCCTCATCGGGAACAATCACAACACCTACAGGGGCAACAATCGTCACAGAAACGGTCAGCAAATCAACCTTGGTTGTCACTTACTCTGTATGTTGTTCCTCCATCCGAGTACATCATAAGACTTTCACTGACACTTTTGAAGCCCAGTAAAGCCACGGTCGATTACACGTCAACGACCACAGACAAATCAGGCCATACTGGGGTCATCATAATACCAAAAGGCCAATGGGTTTGGTGTACGTTCTGTCGTATGAGTTCAGACTTGGACAAAATGAGCTGACTGAGATGCCAGCACTCTTCGGGCCCCCACCTCCCGGTGGCGTACCGCCTTTGCCTGCCCCGCCTGGTGATGTACCACCGCCGAAAGACCCAGAGACAGGAGCCACAGATACGCCAACCACCCCGGACGCCAGTGACACAGGCACCTCGACCAGTACCAAAAAATCTAGCTCGTCGTCAAGTTCGTCGTCAAGTTCGTCGTCAAGTTCGTCTTCCGCCGCGTCCTGCAATGCTGCAGATGTAGCCGTTGCAAGCGATTATCCTTTCGTAATCGGATCAGATGGCGAGACGGATTCGATCACCATCAGCGAGAGCATAACGGATTCAAGTTCGAGTACATCATCGTCGTCAAGCACTCCTTCAAAGACAAGCACTCCTTCAAAGACAAGCACTTCTTCACCTACCTCAACGCCGAGCGGCACGCTCGTGTGCAACTCTGGTACTGCAGACGCAGGCATAAATCCCAGCTCCGCAACTTCGGCGGTTCAGGCTCTCTGTTCCGCCTACCAGAAAGGCAAACTCGTGCTCGATTCCAGTAAATCGCTTCCTGATGACTCATATTCATCCGACGAATCAGTCAATGGCATTGCAGCCTCAAAAGCAGAAACGGAGATCAACCCAAATTTCGCTCAAGCTGCATGTGCCAGCGGACAAACGGTATGTATACCTCACGAGCTGATCCTTCTGACCCTTGGGATTAAATCTCCCGCGAGTGAAAGAGCACCGCTGATCTGGGGTACTATCAGAGCACCAACTTTGGCACCATGAGCCTTACCGAATGTGAGAACAACTTTTTGTACCCGATCAACAACTGTAAGTCTATACAACTCTCACTCTGCTCACTTTGATGAGCTACATTGAGACTGACTGCTGGATGTAGGTCCGATAAAAGACGCGTCAGGAGGCTACACCAGCATCGGAGGACAGTACCAGATCGACTGCTCCTTCTGGACGGTTACAGCACAGACAGTATCCACGAAGAAGAAGCGGAGTCTCGTTCCTTTTTGGCTGCCATGGACGTAGGACGTAAAAACTGCCTCATGTGCCCCTGCCTCCATCACTGCTTTATCAGAATGTCATTCTGAGGTACATCTGTATTCTTTCATTCGTGCGCATCAGTCGCCCGTCTTCGCATATGTATGTATGCAGTAGGATCATGCTTAGCACCAATCGCTCTGGAATCATCCAAGCTCACAAAACAACGCACCTGTTACGCTCCTCTCACGCAATAGCCTCCTAATGAGCACGACCTCTTAAATGTCGTCGATCGTGTACAACATGACCAAACGCCTGGTGCCTCCCCCCCCCCCCCCAAAATAGTCCCCAGAGCAATCAAATCCACAGCAAAAAAAGCCTCCAGCAATTACCGTCTATGCGGCTGACTGACTGACTGACTGACTATCCCACAAACTCGACCCCGCTTTGGAAAAGAAGGTCGTGTTTTTTCCTTCAATTAGAAACACGACAGTCTCCCCCATTACAGCCTGGCGAATAGTTATTGTTGCACTAGGTACTGGGTCTCGTTAGTTATTCTCAATAGTGATGGCGGTGATGGGGGCATGGATTGGGACTTGTTCAGTCAGGGAGGGCTGTTTGTTTGTTTGATGAGGAGGGTGGGAGGGTGGGAGGGTATTCAGCCAGATATTCAGCCAGATATTCGAGCGCTTTATCAGGTTTGAGATTAGCGGGATCGCTTTTGACGTGTGTCCCGGTATGGTAAGGTAAGGTAAGGTGAGGTAGTTCTCACGGGTCATAAAGCGGCGTTTTGTTCTTTCGGACAACGGAAGCTCGTAAAGTTAACCAAGAAGAGAAAGAGTGTGTGTGTGGTGGGTGGTGGGTGGTGTGGCTACGCTGTTCCTTCAATCGGGTAAGTAAGGAAGGCGTCATTTGACGAGATAGATAGAGTCTCAAGACGAGTATTTTACATACCCGAGGAAAAATCCCGCGCTGTTTCTTATAACTTGGCCAAAATAAATTCAAAAGGTTGGACATCAGGCGCCCAACCCTGTTATAAGAAAGGCAGCCGCTAGATATTTCAAATGTTTTTTGTGTCATCAAGTGGAAACTCTTCGCAGCAGTATTTCTACTTGGTGGTGGTGGGAAGACCCTCCCAATGATCCTCATCCTCCATTATCGATTCCTTCTCCTGCTTCAACATCTTTTCTTCGCAAAGGCTCCACCACATATCGGCACCACTTTGGCAACCTAACGTTTCCTTTATTGCTCGGCTCCCTTTTCCTCTTCTTTTTCTTTCTTTGCGGCCGTTGGCTGTTGTTCTCGTCGTCGGCGTCCCAGTCTTGGAGGGAGATTGCATCGCATTACTCATGCCACGCCTTCAGATGCTGTATCACACAGTCCCGGAATGTGGTCACTGCCCCATTTTGGATCTGATCGACGAGCACCAGCGGTTCTCATGCACCTCGTTCGCGCTCGATGAAGCCGCTCCAGATCTTCTGGAAGAGCTGCCGGGAAGGATGCGATCGGTATACGATTGTTGAGAAGCTCGGTCTCGGTGACTTACCGTGACATCGTTACTCATACCCTCGACACCGGCATGCTGCCCAGGTAAACGAGGATGCCGACAAGGACATGGCAATGTGCGCCATAAGAAGTGAACACAAATATCTGGAAATCGTGACTTCTCTCTGTCTGGTACCTCCTTGATTCGGCAGATGTCCCAGGAACCCTTGCTAGTAGATCCAACATGTTCAGAAACCTGTGCGCACCAGCGCAAGCTTGTCTTCTCGCTTCTTTATAGTCCCCTACCCATCCCTTGGCTTCGTAGACACCAATGGGGAAGACCATCTTCGTCTGACCCCATTTCGAGATGAGGCCGCATTTGGGGTGAAGGAGTAGTCGCTGAAGTCTGTCTTGGCGAAACACGCCCGCATTCAAGCTGAGATTTATGAAGGTGCTTCTTTTGTGGGTTGAGAGCGCATATATCTTGTCAGAAGTCTTCTTGACAAGTCTTCGATTGCCGGTAAGGGTGCAACGCGTGGGGTAGGTTTCTCTTAGAAGAGCGCTATATTCGTGCTCGTCCCTGTGGAACATCAGCTGGTTGTCTAGTATAATAGAAACTTCTGACCAACAAGTCAAGGCGGCAATCGTGCCTGGAGGGACTGGAAATGTCGCTGCGGGCGTCGGCATCCCATGCGAAGTCACTCCGCTTCCACACCCCATTGTGTATCGCGTTACTCGAAGCGGTCTTCGCTCGCTTTCTCCGAGTCTTTTAACTAAGCTCGTTCCAGTCTATACCGTCGAAGGAAGGAATAAAGACTTTCCGATACTTGAGGACTCGACGTTCTGCGTAGTCAAATTCATCCGTTTCCCAAAGGATTTTGCTGTTGTCGGCAGCATACAGGTCGTCAGCGTAGTAGATACCTCGTGCATTTTCCGCAAGGTCATCACCATGGTGTCTTAGAAAAGCTAGATTATATTTTGAATGAGGGTCAAGCCAGCTGATATCAGTCAGTAGGTCGACTTGGAGAAATATAGCGTAGCTCCATACGACTCACCTGAGGTCCCATTATTTCTGTCGATGGCAGCAATCAGCTCGTCACCTAATCCCACGGAATCTTCGAGGTCAACCTCTCGATGACTGATCAGAACATCTGTGATCCTTCCTCAACGACCATTTCTGAACTTCATCCCACCATCAGCTATTAATTTATCCTCATCTTCGGGCTCCTCCATATCACAAGTTTCTTATGCTATCGTGGAGTGGGTTTGGACCATCCTTGCAACTGAGCCACACTTGCATTGAAGAGTTGAGAGTGGTATGGCATCGCTCAAATATGCATACCATTACCAGGCAGTCAGAGTGCTGATTCCAACCTATGGGACAGACTTGTGAGGCTAGCATTGCCGAATTTCGCGACCCCATGTTTTAGGTGAGGTGGCAGTGTGCATGAGCCGGTCGAAAACTGACCAATGTAGACGTCGATTTATACGCCAGAGAGGACAGAGTAGAGCAAAAGAAGACAGACACCGCAACACCATTATCCCAGCACCGATAGGAATCGAACCTATTTCAACTACCAACCATCCTCAACACGAGCCGTCACCTCGCACACTAAGAATAAGTAGAGCGAAGCCACAGCAATGCAGCCCGTACCGATTAACGGAAAGACAGAGCACGCCTCTTTTTTTAAGTACGATAAATGTCAGACCCGACACACTTCATTTCGCAATTCAGGGGATACCACACAAATATCTTTCACAATCAACTTGACCAATAATTCTCGGAGGGCGAGTACGTTTAAGACCTAGCTTATCGAAAGAGGGTTAAAGCGAGCGTGAGCAAAAGGGCCTCCCGAAGGAGAGTAGCAAGACCACGATGTTTTAGACACCCCCAACCCGACCAGCCCGGAAACTGGATCTGGAAATGTACCCGGGTGTGAACGGGGTTGTACATGTTGAGGGGGGTTGTACATGTATCAAAAGCGGCTGTACGTGTATCACTTCCCTTGTATAATTACACATCATAACAGACCATGGCGTGAGGCCATTTGGATAAAAGGTTGTCAATACCGCCCATATTCTAAGACTTTTATCGGATTTATCCAATTTGAAAGCGTGCATAAACTATCCAGGGAGCAGGCATCTCCGGGTAGATACGAGTAGCAGGGTCATTGACTGGAAACGATAGTTGAAAGTTGAAATGGGCGCTTGGAAGTCCAAGAAACGTGTATGTACATAGAATGTAGTCAGTCCACGTCTTAACCGGCCAACGATATTTCACGTCTGGCATCAATTCCACGGGACGAGGGGACTTACTTATTGATGAGCGCCAGCGCCGCTCACTCTAGGCTCGATAAGGACTGGGGCCCGCTATCTCTGCTAGTGGCTTGGCTGCAGTATCCTAGCGTAGCAGAGCGTTAGCTTAAGACCCCGCACGAAAAAATTTCTTTCAATTTTCCTCCTCCTGATAAAATCATACATCCCCTTAGCTATCATTCTTGAGGGCTCGCGATTCTTAACATCTACATTACACAAACAGCCAATCTTTCCGTGCGCTAATCAGTGGGATCAATCAGTGGACTCTGTGGGTTCTTCTTGACTGTGACCAGTGGGCTCGTGGATTCGTGAGCTTTATCCTGACCGTTGACTCCATACTGTGACCTCGAGCATCCATACACATACAAGCACTTCTATCTGAAGTAGCACACTGTGGGCTTGTGACATTCTGCATATCAGAGGGTTGCCGCACAAAAGCAAATTCCGGCACTTGGATCTGGGGGTCATTGACACCGAGGGAAAATCGCACAAAAATCTACTACTACCAAGTTAGTAGCTTTCGTCACTCTCTACCTCCCTGACTCAATGACTTCCCTCAAAACTCTCTGTCAAAACGATCAACGCTGACTCTTCCGTGATGGGAATAGCACAGAAATTTCGTAATGGCAAAGACAAAGTCCGCACAGCCTGAGAAGGCCATCAAGTCCAGCAAGGATGCACAGGTCAAATCGCTTTCATCAGTCAAACAAGGCGCCGTCACTAAACCATCTCAGACATCAAAGTCCAAGAGCAAGGACATCGCGAAGCAGGTTGCAGTGAAGGCGGATAAAGTTGGCAAAGAGGGGAAAAATTCCAAGAAAGCGAAGAAAGAGCCAACACCGGAGCCAAGCAGTAGCGAGGATGAGGACGAGGAAGGGAGCAGCGCAAGCTCCGCTAGCAGCGATGAATCAGAGGCTGAAGTCTCCGCGCCCAAGGCGGCCGCGAAGGCAAATGGCACGAAGACCGATGGCGTCGCCAAGGTCGCTCCTAAGGCTGAGAGTGAAGATGAGGACTCCGGCTCTTCTGAATCGTCTGCATCATCCGACGATGACATCGAGCATTCTACTGCGGCCAAGTCCGCTTCGGCGGCTGCCGCTGGTGCGAAAGAAGAGTCCGAGGGTGAAGAAGAAAGCAGTGAAGATGACGAAGAGGGCGACGAGGAGACCGAGAACAAAGGCCCCGTCGATGCCAAGGCTTTGAACGGCAAGCTCGAAGTGGTGGCTTCCAAAGAGGTATGAAGGGGGAAATACTCCTGCAGCTCGTGTCAATTGCTGATCTCTACAGGCATCCTCCGATGACGAGTCTGGCAGCGACGCTACTTCGTCCGGCACATCTGAGGGATCATCTGATGAGGAGAGCGAAGAAGAAGACGAGGAGGAGACTGTTGCTCCCGCTCTTAAGAAGCGCAAGGCCGAAGTTGAGGCCGCGCCTGCCGCTAAGAAGACTAAGACCGAGCCTCTGGGTGACGAAGCAGCTTCGAGGAACCTTTTCGTTGGTCGTCTATCTTACAACGTCGATGAAGAATGGCTTACTCGCGAATTTGAGAGCTTTGGGGAGTTGTCTGGCGTTCGAGTTATTACTGATCGTGACTCTGGTCGTTCCAAAGGGTAAGTCAACTTTGGCTATCATAGTCTGAATCAAGACTGACATCGCTGCAGATATGGCTACGTCGAGTTTGTCAATGGCGCCGACGGCATCAAGGCCCACAAGGCTATGCACGAGTCCGAGATTGACGGTCGCACTATCAATGTCGACTTCTCCAAGCCCAAAGCTCCTCCCTCTCAGCGTCAAGACCGCTCCAAGTCTTTTGGAGACAACTTGAGCCCCGCCAGCGACACCATCTTCGTTGCCAACCTTGCCTTTGAAGCGACTGAAGATACCGTTGGAGAGGAGTTTGGAAAGCATGGCAATGTTCTTGGCGTTCGTCTGCCCACGGACATGGACACTGGCAATCCCAAGGGATTTGGCTATGTTCAATTTGGCTCTGTTGAGGAAGCCCAGGAGGTGTTTGGTAAGATGAGCGGTGCTCTAGTCTTGGGCCGTCCTGTTCGTCTTGACTACTCTACCCCACGCCCACCTCGCAACAATGATTCTCCTGGTGGCCGTGGTGGACGAGGTGGCGGATTCCGTGGTGGTCGTGGCGGCAATGACCGTGGTGGACGTGGTGGAGGCCGCGGTCGTGGAGGCTTCAATGATCGTGGAGGCCGCGGAGGTGGCCGTGGCGGACGTGGAGCTTCTACTAACCGTGGGGGCTTTGGTGACTTTCAAGGTAAGAAGATGAGCTTGGATTAGAGGTGCTGTGAGTATTGTCGTGCTCGATGGTTGCAGTGGTGATCAAATCTGATGGATTTCCTTTTCATTGGTTCGATCATGATTACAAAAGTTGATTACTCTTCTATGCTACGAAGGCCACGCTGGCCGGATTGTACAATACCCAGTACATGATCGCGAGATGGCTAGAAAATCTCGTTCAGAGTGTGCTTATTCTAGAAGAGGACCAGGGTAATGATTCAGATAATTCATGCGAGGATAGGCGCAGATCAGATAGAGGAATATAAATGCCACATGCATATCATCTGTCTCAGTGAGATGTCTGACCCTGCTACGACCAACTGGAAACATCGATGATAAATACGGATGGGCCAACGCCTTTTATTCGGACGCAAAGAGATCTGGTATTCTGCATGCATGCATGATATCTCTTTTCAATCGCCGCATCTGCCGCTTTCCCTCACCTCTTGACCACATTTTGATTCCACGCCTTAGCCCTTTACTGTTTCGAACAGCCAGCACCAGATTTGATCAAGGCCCCACTTTTACTTGCTCTTTACTTCGATGTTTCCTCAAAGGAAGACATTCTGGCGTCCTGACGATTGCCTAATCGACCAATTTATGTTTTATGGTAAATAGCAGATACTCTGCAGACCTCACGATTTCAACAGGTTTGAAGATGCGGGTGAGAACTTATCGATTCGGGGGTTTTTTTCTAGATCGAGTGGAGGAGGCAAGCAAGAGAGACAGGAGAGTGATCGTTTGACAATGCGTGATGATGAGACGCAAAAGGGTGTGTACATAGAAGATAGCGGTAGTGAATGGGTCACATTTTGGATGTTGGGTTGGAAATGAGGATATTTTTATTGGAACACATTTTACGTATTCTACTCTACTTTACGTTTTGATACGCTTGACTTATCTTGCAAATCCTCGACCGCAACATCCTCGAATGTCACATCCTTGCACATCCTCGGAACACATGTTCGGAAACTCGTTCGCTTCATGGTGAAGCATCTGAGGCTTAGACTCCATTAAGTAAAGCGCAGGGTGTTTGCGTGTAGGGATTAGGGGCAGTAAGTTATGCTGCTCGCCAAGAGGGTAAGGTATCCTTCCGGAGACAAATGCAGGAGATGGAGCTCTTCATGGCTGTTTTTGTGTCTTGCAATGCTGAAGTTGGCTTACCTGTTGTAGTGATTCGTAATCTGCAGGGTCCAAGCCATTTCAAATCGTTCAGGTGACAGCGCAGCGGAACACACAACACATGGCCCAGATCCCAGGGCTTCAGGTTTCAGGGTCCACAAGCGTCATCTGCGAACACCAGCAATCCATCCAACTCAGCTCCATTCACTCTTTCTGTTCCTCGTCTATTGCTGGCCATTAGCCTTATAGACATTGCATTGTTATGACAGTCACGGTGCTCGCATCTTGTAACAAAGCGTCCTCCTGCGCTTGATGATCTAGCAAACAAAGGGCCATGTGTGGATGCGGGTACCCCACGACGCTCCCAATTCACAGCCCCCATCAGCCCACCACGGACCTTCAACAGATTCTAAGACAGCACTGAGTACCAGGTGCCTGTCGCACCCTGACTCAAAGCCGACTGCAGGCAATCAGTCATGCAACCGACTTTCAATCAGATTGCGCTCGCACGAGAGGTTCTCGAGCCCCGCCCCACTGATCAAATGGAACACCTCCATCGACATTCCAGATCATTGCCAGGCATCACGAGACTGAGGTCAGATGGTATGTGAACAGGTTGCGAACATTCTCCATCGATTTCCCTCCTTCCTCTATCAGCATCATTGCATCAGAGGCGTCCCTTATCTTGTAAACATGGCTACAGTATACTCATTCGATCATTACACAGAATCTTGGATAGAAGTATCCTCCCAGCCTTCAACCTCCTCTCTCTCCTCCGCCGCTGCAGACGATGCTGGTCCGACTGGTGTCCGAGTACAATACGATCAACATGGGCGGAGAAGACGCCGCTTAGGTCGCGACGAACCTCTACCGCGAGGCGCTCCTGTACGCCGCGCAAGTGTTGCTGGAAGTAGTCAGGAAGAGTACGAAGAGAGTGAAAGCGAGTCAGACCGTATGATGACCAGCTCCAACGAAGCTCTCGAGCCCAACCTGTCCGAAGGCGTGAACAGCCCGCCGGGCCTTACTACATCAGCATCCGAAGACACATCCTCCAACAATGCCGAAGATGACGACGATGAGAATGCAACCGCGCTGGGTGTCTTGAACAACGAGCCAGTCTTCACTCCCCAACCTAATGCCTTCTCCTACCCACCACAATCCTACAACACCAGGCACACCCGCTCCTTGGAAACACGAGCCTCTTACTTTCCAGCCCATAGAACATCACCTCATCGCCGACCAGCCGCCCACTCGTACCCGAGTCGAGCTAGAACAAGCCATACACCCTACAACATGCTAGCCCCCTCCCATACCGCAGACCATGACGCCGCACTTCGTGCCAGCCTCTCCACTCTCCTTTCCTGCGCCCGAGCTCTGCCAAAACGAGAAGGTCCATCCATTCAAGCAGTTTCAAACCGCGTGGAACCTTCCACTCTCCGACTCGTGCCTGAGTCTGAGATTATACGCGAGCCTGCTCCCCCGAATCCCCCCCCACGTCTTTCTGTTCGCCGCCGCACCTCGGCCACCTCCCTTTCTAGCAACGATAAAGGCAAAAGGAAAGCATCTACGTCCAAAGATAGAAGTCATCGAGACCCGAGGAGCAAGAAAAGGCGGGCCAACAGTCCTGGCAGGGAGCAGCCTATCTCACCTACGTTTATGACATGGGTTCTGAGTGCGGGAGTTGTGGTTTTGTTCAGTGCTATCAGCTTCTCGGCTGGATATGCTGTTGGGAGGGAGGTGGGGAGATTCGAAGCCGGGACTGTGGCTGGAAGAGATGGAATGGGCTGTGGGAAGGAAATGGGACGGGGACTTCGAAGATTGAGATGGGGTGGGAGTAGCGGAGGTGTCATTAGGGTTTGAGACATGATGGATATGAGTTTGACGAGATTTTTGAAGCGTTATGGGTTGGCTATGTGACGATGGATGAGAGGAGCAATGAGCGGATGACATTTGGACAGCGTGCATTGCAGGCGCTCTGGCGTCTAGACCTTGCCGGTGTATCGGCGATATTGTTTATGCCTGGAAAGATATTAGAGCAAAGTCTCAATTTTTGAATGCACTACTCTTCCGCTCAGCCGCCATTGGACGGCTAGACCCGAATTGATATTCTATTCTGTTTCACAATTCGGACAGACACACCACTGTGTGGATGGGACTGTTACCTTCCAATGCCCACTCTCTGGGCCAAAGCTGGCTTGTTCCTGTCAATAATGTTCGGAAAGGCACGACCACCAATTTCGAAGCGAAGCGCGTAATAAGTACTTAAATTATCCACATCAAATCGGAGAAAATCCTTTTCAAAAACCATCCATCCATACATACCTTACATATTCCATTACTTATCCATCCAAAACCACCGTCAAGTAAAGTAAAATAAAGTAAAGTAAAGTAGAACGGATGATGTCAAAGCATAAGTAAGTAAGTATCTGCCGCCCCACCCCGAACGCTAAGTACGCGGCATTTGTAAGTAAGGTACTTTAGGTAGGTATGTATGCATAAAAGTAAGCAATCTCCATCATTAACACGCTTATGCTGCGACTGTGGCCATCATGGCCCTGACAGCCAGCCTTTATGAGGAAGAAAGAAAAAAGAAAAGTCTGGTTGGGCTACTTACTTTAGGCGGCTCTTTGAATTCACATTCATTCAATTCAATTCACTTCGCTGATTTGATTTGATTTGATTTGATTTGGAGGAGCGCTCCCACCCCCCCCCTCACCTTAAGTACCTGTGTTTGTTTGTTTGTTTGGTTGGGGGGCTTGCTTGCATGCATGTTACTTACTGTATATGTAGTACATAAGTATCAATTGCATGCATGAGTAAAGTAAAGTAAAGTAAAGTAAAGTAGGTTGAGAGCTCGAGGTAAGTAGGAACCCCACTACTTACTACGGGTGACGCAATCATCTCTTTTTGCCCCCTCCGTTTTTTTTTTTTTTCATCACATTTATACAGTACACATATATCTATAGTGCTTATATGTACCGTGCATGTATTAAGTCCGTTGTTATGTTGTTCTTGTACTTTCTTTGATATTGCGGTTTTTTCGAATTGTTGTCTTGATTTTGAATGCATTGATTGGTGTTGATGGCGTGGCGATGGGAATATATTTATTGCTGCGAGTTTGGATCTGGGTGGTTGTGTCAAATCCTACTACGGCATTACTGGGATTTTCAGTGTTCATGGTTTAGTGTAGCACGATCGTACTAGGCCCTGATCCCTCACGATCATGGCCTCATCGCCGCCGTCGTCCAGGTTGCCGACGTTGGGATCCGACTTAGCGTCAAGCTCTACACATTTGGCCAGACAGTGGCCAGCGCCGATGAGTCCATCGTCTTCATCTCAAAAGACATCTCCCACACCTGCTCCATCCTCAAAACTTTAGGCCACAGTCTTGAGAAAGACCGTGAAGCACAGCTGTACTCCCATAACGCCATCAACACGGCTGACGCTGTTGTCAAAGATTGCCTCGAGATCTTCCACGAAATGGACGGGGCTCTGCTGAAAAAGATCACGAGAATTGGGATTGGATGGCACTTCTAGTCGACTTGCAGTTGTCGCGCTCGAGATACTCAAATGGCCCTTCTTGAGACCAAAGATAATGCTATTGTGGAGTAATCTCGACAACTTAAAGTCTTCGATACACCTAATGTTGATGGTTGTCGAGCAGTGAGCTTCTATATCCGATACCTGTCCCGATCAAATGGCCTCATCGTCCACTTCGCTTTGCTGACTTTTAGCGCAGAACAGAAGATCCCTCGGCGGTCAATGATCAGCGCAGTGTAATCGACCATCCTTTCCGCATGAGTGCACAGCAGTCACGGAAGTATGATTCCTTGAAAGCGGCCATGGATCGCAATGAAAATCTTGATATCGCCGGGAATTCCCCCAACGGCTATCTACCGGCGACACCAATTCTGGATGCAGCAATGATCCCCACCTAAGTGCCCATCAACAACAAGACCAATACGCTACTGGAGTCTCCAGTGGTGGATCCTGCAACTGCGAAACTGAACTACTGCACTCTCATTCAACACCTAATGACAGAGGTTGAAGCCGAGGAGTACAGTATTGGACATGACATGAGACGTCGAATAAGAGACGATGTCACTCATACCCACAAGCGTGAGATGCGGCTTCTACGTACAGTTCATGGGCATACCGAGCTTGAGGAGAAGATGCAAGATAGTCTTGGAGGCTTAGAGATGGCCGAAGAGAAGGTAGAAGAAGGAGAATGATCGCAAATGGAACATGGGGCGAGAATTTCGTCTGGAGCTAAAGCTGCTTCGTTCCAAGACAGTGGCCCCCAAAGTCTCGATTCCAACCCAAGTCACCTATCCCGAGAGGTCAAAATCCAAGAGCACGCAAGGGACTTTGAATAGCCACCGTAGAACGTTCGCATGGCTACTATGGATCGAGTCAGTACTTTTGCACCCAACCCTGCAATTGGAAACTTCCTCAATAATGGGAAAGACCCGTGGAACCATTTCAATTTAGTTTCTAAGGCTCCGATGGTCGTAAAGCCTAGAGCGGTCGAGGAAAACGTTTGGTTGCCGTTCTGGATATCTGGAGCCTCAAGGCTCGCCTTCCATGAGATCCTTCCTCTGAATCCCCTACAACCGCATATACAGAACAACCACATGCCACAATTTCCTTTCTTGCAATCTGGAACATCGATGCCAGCCACCGACAAATCTCACGTTTTAGAAACTATACCATCGTCACAACATCTTGCCGCCCTTACGAACTCGTCAGATACGGAGACCTTCGTAAGTGCGAATTCAGTGATTGGCGAAGTAGCCTTGGACCCCCATCCTTTTTGCTTGGTAGAAGGTGAGAATGATGGGCCTATGGTGGTGCCTGGTGGCCAAATGTATGGTGATCCTGCGGGGAAAGATGGCGGGAAGTTGGGAGTAGCAAATCTGTATTCCTCACTGAATGAGCTGCTGGAAGCTTGGGTTACCTAGATATGACTTGGGCGGAAATGAACATCATATACGGGCACAAATAGGTATGTGAACGCGTGATTAGGCCATCTCACTCAGGGGCTGACAGGCCTGAACAGGCAAATCCTCGCACCCCAGCGCTAACACACTCCTACGCCCATGTGGCATAGACCTGGAGAACCGTGAATAGCCATATACAGGCGTGGATACGCGGGTAAAAACAAAGCTCTGGCGCTGAAAGAGATGAAATCGAATCAGGAGCCACTTGCTGATGGTGAACAGGTACACACAGTGCTTGCTATTGACAAGTGTCTCTCGCGTTGACACATGTCCAAACACATAATCAAACCGACGTTCCTACGGTCGCGACGTAATTCAATGTCTGCAGTCTTGTCTTTATAGAAATTAAAGCAAACACATGCAAGCAATCCCACTCAGCCAACATATACCATGGCTGGCATATGTCAAGCTGCTTCGGACCTTTTTCCCACCTCCGGCGAGAGTTTGTTGGTCGTGGATGAATATCGCTTGCGCGTTTGGGAGGTGGTTCCTCACTCCTCGCCGGTGCGTGCGGAGAGAGAGACCGCCCAAAGCAGCGTGGAAGAAAACTGCGTTAGCGCACCGGATCCAAAATCTCCGAGAGTAGTATTGGCGACCTCGTTGGTTGCATCGTTGCTTGTTGATCAGGTCGAAAGCGCCGTCTGAGGTTACAGTGGATGATGGCTGCGCCCCTTTACCCCCCCTTTCCCCCTTTAAATGCATGTACTGCGGTCATTGGAGTCAGTGATGGCAGTGGCATGGCGCATACAATGCAGGAGGTACGATTCCATGAGGTGGAAGCTCTGCCGGCGGAGATGCCGAATAGCAGACGGGACTTTCACGCAGGAGATGTGATTTTCGGGTGTGGGATGTATATGAGTCTTTTATCAGTTGGGAAGGACGCTATCTCACGAATATGATCAAAGACTTGTCGAGGAAGCACTGTCAAAGAGCTCCCTGGTGCTGAAGGAGCCGTTTTGACAGAAATCATACTCAGCTCGAGGCATCGATACCCTTTTGGGCACTTCACCGCGGACGTCGACATACGTTTTTGAACCAGCGGCTACGAAAATCGCGCTCCCAACGATACCCTCTTCGTCAAACAAACAAACGTATTTAAATTGGCGCTTTTGAAGAATTATCCTTCGACAATCCACAACTAGTCATTTTCTTTCTCATCTTCGAAGCCTCAAACAAATACATCCAGGCTCTCACCATGGCTTGCTACAACTACACCAGAGACTGGCATCCCACTCCCCCCCCCCCAGGCCGCCGCGATCAACTCTGCTGCAACCCCTTCCACAACGCTGACAACCCAGCCCCGCTCCCAGGTGCGGGCAACCTTCCTCTTGCTAAGATTCGGGCCCGTTGTCTGCTATGTGTCTGAACCCTGACGCTTAGGTCCCGACGCTGTTGGTTCGGATCCGGATCGCCTTTGCAGTTGTATGTATGTATGTATGTATGTATGTATGTATGTATGTATGTATGTATGTATGT